>JANHFM010002243.1:126589-136893 GCA_032468115.1 Grayia smithii
AACCTTGGTGACTTTAACATGGCTGGACTTCAACTCCCAGAATTCCCCAGCCAGCAAAGCTGGCTGGGGGTTTCTGGGAGTTGAAGTCCACCCATCTTAAAGTCACCAAGGTTGAGAAACACTGCATAGCACAATGATATGTGACAGACAGGATCTCTTATCTATCACCTTAAGAAAATGGTTCACTTCAGTATTGGATTTAGGAACATATTACATATCACAGTAGAATTATGGATAATCCCAATACTTACAATATTAATCTCAATAAAGAGATTATTTCACATTCAGTCTCCAAAAATATGAAAAGTCCAGGAATTCTCAGACACAAAGAATGTAGCTTAACTTTTCTTTTTAGCTTGAATAACGTAAGGATCAAATCAGCAGAAATCTTTTATTAATTGAGGAGTAGAAGCAGTTAATCAGGAATTTTTGAAAAACTCATAGATGTTGCTTGGAAGTTTCAGTAATCAAACAGTTTCTCCTATATTTTTTTTCCAGCTGAAATGGAGCTCCTCTTTTCAGATGGTGGTTAAAATATGTTATTATTTTATTATTATTATTTATTATTATTTATTATGCTAATAATTCCTCTTGCTATGGTGGTGGAGCATCACACAATAAGATCTATGAGGTGGGGAGTGGCCTATCATGCCTTGAATTTTTCATGCATCCATAGATAAATCTGTTTCACCTTCTCCTGTAATCACTTGCATGGCCAATAAAATTAAGCTTTAATATCAGTTGAACAAATAGCCCTATATCTCAATATTGCATGAGCTTTCAAGTAAGTCATAAGAAAAATGCACATATTCATTTTTGAAACTGGAGTTAAAGTAATAAGAACGGATTTGGTCTATTTGTTTAAGGCAGCATGCTAGAAACCAAGAAACCATGAATGCTAGTCCCATCAGGCATAAAAACTGGCTGCATGACTTTGCGTCAATCACTGTGTCTCAGTCCAACCCACCTCACAGGGTTATTGTTGTGAAGAAAATAGGAAGAGGAAGGAATATTAAGTATGTTCCCCAATATGAACTATCTAGTTTATATAATGAATTTCACAATTTTAGAGCTTAGTGTGAATGAAATCAAGGGTAAGATGGAACATACTTGAAATGAATGTTAAAGTCAGTTTAAGCCTTATCCCTCTTCCTTGAAATGCATGAAAATCTACAAATTAAGGCATGGACCATGTAAACATTTTCACTTCAATATTGAATGCTTTTTGGTGAATGCCAATGTCAGGAATGCATTATATGTCACACATGTATAAAAACAAGCAAAGTAAACATACGTATATATTAGTTATTGTTCTGTTATTTATATGACTCACTCAGCCAAAATATCTGGCTGGCATATCTTCATGTGCCACTATCTTACCTCCCACCAGAGGCACAGATACATATATCCAAAATCATGTTCTCCAACTTTGAGTAACACTGTAAACCTAAGTCTTTGATTAATAGATGTCTATGGAGATTCTCAGTCATCCAGATCATGGTTGTCCCAAAGGTGCTTTTTTTTTCAAGAGGGAACTGAGCTTTCTGGTTTTTCTTTAAAGATGTTTCACTTCTCATCCAAGAAGCTTCTTGGATGAGAAGCGAAAGGTCCAGTTGCCTCTTGAAAAAAGCACCACTGGGACTTTGATTAATAGGTTTTATGTGATTGAGGTTGGCTTGATAAGATGATGGTGGTACATGTGTCATGCACCAGATTTTGGCCAGGGGTCCCCAACAAGTGGCGGGCGAGCGCACATGCACAGCTCCAATTGTATGAGCAGTGGGCTCTCCCCATCCCCTCACCGGGCCAGCAAGCCAGAAAGGTTGGGGATTCCTGGCTTAGCATATCATTAGAACACAGTCAGATGGGGTTTCTGTTATATAGTAATAATTTATTGTACTATGAATATAGTATCATTTTTTCTCTGTGCCTGGGACTCCACAAAAGAATTCTGATGGCCAAAACTAAACAGGAATGTTTGTTAAAAATAAAGGAAGTGGGGCCATTTTAAAAGAAGTATTATATTTTATTATTTTCTGTCCTTATAAACCCTTAGTGCATAACGAAAACCCTTATGTGAAAGAAATTAAGCTGCTCTGGATTCAGACTAAGTGTAGCTTTGTTGCTGAGGCATTAATCCTAAACAACATTCACTGCCTTTTTGGTTTAATTCATCCCCTGGACAACCACTTTATACAAACAAAACCTTACTCCATTCCCACCAATAGAGAATTGATCTACACTTATAATGATGTCAGATCTACTACCAAATGTACAAAAGGCATCAAATATGTCTCTGGGGCCAAGGTACAAAATCACAAGTCACATTACAAAATATATGTATCAAAGAATTATTGCCAATATAGTCCAGGATTTTCTTCATAGCATAACTGACTATGGTTTGCATTTTTATTACGCTTCATTTTCTGTTCCTGATCATTGTTTTCCAGGTGTTGTTTTTGTTGCTAATAGTGAAAACTATATCTAGATAAGTATTAAAATATATTTTTATAGAATGCTTAAAATGACATAAGCAATCACAGTTCTTCCATTTATTACTTTTTTCCATTCAGAGTAACAGGAAGGAGGCAATTATTTTAATATCTTTCAGGTGAATAGTTGTTTTTTATTCCTATTCTGAAACCGTTCACAGAAAGCATGGTACATTGACTTTGACTAACAAGCTATAAACAAATTTAATAGAGAATGTATTTTGGGTTTGTGCTCATTGTTGAATTGATGTGCATCTTCAGTCCAAACAGATTGCCAATTATATTGAATCCAATGTACTCATTTCAAAGTGATGTAGCTATAGGCATTACATTGCCAAATTCTTTTCTTAATTTTAGGTATGAGTGTGCATTAAATATATGTGTGAAAATGTTGTATTAATAGGGTTTTTTTTAAAAAAGAATAATGTTATTGTGCTAAACTAGTAAACAAAAGAACTCTTCTTACTTGTACTCATAGCTACAGAGTTTAGTCTGACTATGCTGTTTAAGAATTATAGGAATTGTAGTCCAGCATATTTTTAAGATATCAGTTTGGGCAACACTAATTAATTATCTTTAGGGCAATATTGCACCATATCAGAAACAAAAGTATTCTACTGCCATCATCTTATGTAGCAAAAATCAACTTTTAATTAAGGAGGCTTATGCCAAAGTAGCAATGCTATCTTAATGAGATATCTAAAAATCTAAGGATTTGGAGAACAATCAACTATGATTTTTTTTTATTACAGATACTTGGTTAGCCAATCTAGTGAAAAGTTCACACTTGGTTAGCCAATCTAGTGAAAGCATTCTAAGTTAGTTTTTTATCTCTAAATGAGCACAATAATCACATATATCTCAGATGCACTACAACTCTAATGAACTCTATAATTCTGATGAAGGTCCTAAACTTTGGACAGGCACAGTGAAACAAACATTTCTAGTTATAAGATTTAAAAAATAGAAACTAATAGTTTGAGCTAGACTAGACTACACATACACATAAGCCTGGCAGCCAGATAGTAATTTCTGCTATAGTCAATAGGTTCAAACTGTTGTGAGGACTGGAAAGTCCATGGTCAGATACAAAGAGCCTTAAATCAGACACATCCCTTACAGTTATGATACGTGGCCACCATTCTCATAGAGGAGCCAGTTTCATGCAGTGGTTAAGACACCAGGCTAGAAACCAGGAGACTCTTAAGTCCTGATCTTATGCATGAAGTTCTAGTCCAGAGGTCAGCAACCTGTGGCTCTGGAGCCATAAGTGGCTCTTTCACCCCTCTGCTGCAGCTCCCTGTCACAGTCAGCACCACAATTTTGAGGGGGGAAGCACGGTGCACCAGGAGGAGACTCTATGGCAAGGGGTGGGTTTTCTGATCGACTCCACAATTGATAGGGCTTTTGGTTAGGGCAGGGAGAGGAAAAAGGACACTTCACTAGGAAGAGACTGTATGGTGGGGGAACCAGCTTCTGGTTAGGACCTTTGTGGCTCTTTGAATGTTTAAGGTTGCTGACCCCTGTTCTAGTCCTTAGGCACTGATTTTAGGCATGAAGTTCTAGTCTTGACCTTAGGCATGAAGCCATCTGAGTGACCTTGGGTCAGTCCCCCTCTCTCAACCCTACAAAGAAGCAACTAGCAAATAATTTCCCAAATCTTGCAAAGAAAACTTCAGGGACTTGAAGGCATGCACATTCACTATTCACATTGAGAAACAAGTTTATTTCAGTTCAATCCACAGGTAAGAAAGATGTAAGTTTTGAACCTGATGGTGAATGGAAGGAGAAACAGAAAAAAAAAAAATAGGGGAGAAAAAAGATGTTGCCTGAGGCTTACAGTTGGCAGTTGCTGATTTTCTGCTCTAATAACAGATTTAATGGAATTTGTAATAAAAATAGTTTATTAAAAAAACCTGTGTCCTTGAATCTCTGCTTGCTAGCCTTCATGTTCAGGTAATGATCTGTGTGAAACATAACCAAAATAGTATATATAAAGGTGCAATTGGAGAGCAAACGTAATTAAATACTTTTTAAATACCTAAATTTTACTTTGTCAAGACTGCTTTGCTTCAAGGACACTTCCTTTGAAAGTAAGAATCAAGTGAGATGACTTGGAAATGTACACATTTATCCAAAATATGAATTATTACGATTTGCTGCATTTCTTAAATATAGGCACAAGGTATTATAAGATAATAGGTGTTGAAATGATGTAGCAGAAGACATTGGAGAGAAGGAACTATAAAGAAACATTGGTACAAGGTTTTAGAAGAAATGAATCGCACAGTATTAGGTACTATTGAGCTAAAATTCTGTAACTCGTTTACATTATCACAAGTGAAGTTTAATTGAAAATTTTCATACTGCAGGGTGTTTTTTTAAAAAAAACTGGCATAAAATAGATTTTATCATGATCATTTAATTGTATTCTTCCTCAACAATACCTGCATTTATCCAGCTATGAAACCATTACCTTAATGTTATAAAACAGCAGTTTGGTTGTATGGAAATGAATTGGATGCTACAATTATACATTAATACTTTAAGATCAAGATTAAATACAGAAGTCCAGCAATCATCAAACTTTTCTGCAAGTAGCTAGTCAAGGATCAAATATGGAAATCTCTCTCACTTGCTCTGTCTGTGGGCAGACAAGTGGGAGAATATAGCACTAACAAGAAAATATATTAGTGAGACAACATGGAGGGTTGTTTTGCTTCTAATTTCATTTCTCACATTTCAATACTTGACAGTATTTCTGAATACATCAGTAACTGCATACACCTCAAGCTGCGGAATGTAAGCAATGGTTTGCAAAAGTTCATTAGACATCTGTGGTTGAACAGAGTAGCATGAATAGCATGCTTCAAGTAAAACTGGACTTTGGTTGCATGTGTGGTTTACAGGCCAAAATGTTCAAAAACATAATGATATTATAGATGCAGCATGGTCCTTTGAGGAATTTCCTTATCTGTCTTGTAAGTTATTCTTTCAGTAAGTAGGAACAAAAAAATGAAGAACAAAACATAGTGCTAGATTTGTAAACACATTGAACATAATGAAGAAGGCATGGAAATGCATGCAGAATGATCCAGAGCTGCCCAACCTAGAAGAACTTTACCTAGTGCTTTGGAAGTAAATGTTGAGCGTCAGAGATCCAGGTCACTCGACACTCACATGAATGACGCACAGCAACAAACCTCTGGGGAACGGCGGGCATGCTGGTGATGGGAAGAAGAGTGCTCTACGTGATAGGATAGGCAAAACACGGTGACAGGACAGGATAGGAACAAAGATGGGTGGCTGGACAGTATAGAAACGAAGACAGGTGCTTGCAGGGAACACAGGAAGAGAGAGAGACGGAGTCCCACATTAATGACATCACCACAAGCAACAGACCAAGGTGGTGGATTCAAACCACAGACTGATCAGCTGGAAGTGATAGAAACTCTAATTGCAGGGTGGGGCAACCCTCTATAAGAAGTGCTGAGAGGCAGAAGTAGAACTTAGATTTGCTACTGGCCATTTGAATAAAGCTATCATTGCAACACCGACTGAAGCTCAGCATGTGATTAACAGCAGAGAAAACAGCAAAACAGCAGAGAAACTCTGAGAGAAAGTCGGCGCTTCTTTCTGGCATAATTAGTGCTCGTGCCAGTAAGTCAATTAAGCATGGCAGAGGGCGCATCGGAGGGGACCCACCCTTAGAAACAGTGGAAGAAGAGGCTCTGGAGGTGGCTGGGCAAGAGGAAGAGGAGAAGAAAGAGAAGAGTGAGGAGTAGATTGTAAGACCGAAACAGTGCAGTATATTGGACAAGGGGGTGGGGGAGGTGCAGGAGACTCGTGATCCCAGCGATCCTCGTTCTTCATCGGGGCATTGGTGGCACAGCTCAGCCTTATCGGGCATGGCTGGAGTCAGGCACCTAGCCCCCCCCCCCAACGGTTAGACCTCCTTTCCAAGGTTGGAGGGAATGGCATTGGGAAGAGAATGAAGAAGGTGAGTGGAATTATTCCACTGGGCCTGGGGCTACAATGCTAGATGTTTTGAGGGAGAGGTTCGGAGAAGCCAGTTTTAGGGATGTTCCTTCATGGCAATCATGGGCACCAAGTGTAGAACCATCCGGAATCTGGCAGGGAGGTAGTGGCAGCTCAAATTCCGACCTCAGGTTTCACTTGGCAAGTCCCAAACTTAGGCTAGATAGTGGCCAAAGTCGGTCCCAGAGGCCAGAACCGGGCTCAGGTGCAGCTTCGCCTGGGAACCTAAGTGACTACCAGGAGATTCACAGATACCAGCAATACCACAAGGTGGCAGACCACCAGAGAGAGAATCTACCTGGATACCTAGTCCATGGGCCCAGCCAACCCAGTGGGCCCTGCCTCCCATCCAGGCTTCATTTGACGGCAATCCAGATCTGGTGGCAGTGTTCTTAAGTCAGGTGATAAACCATATGGATGTCTACGGCAGAGGGTACCCATCCCAGTGGGCTATGGTGGTTGCCATTATGGGGGTGCTCAATGGGGAAGCAGCGGATTGGGTTGCCACCCTGTATAGAGTTCATGCTAGGGAACTAGTTAATGTGGGTATGTTTCTAGAAGCATTGCGTATTAGATTTGAGGATGAATCACAAATACAAATAGCTGAAAGAGAATTAGTAACATTAAAACAACGTGGTAGGACAGCCAAAGACTGCGTGAAAGATTTTCATACTATAGCTGGAAGGCTCAGAAACTGGCCTGAAAGATTGTTGGTCCACCAGTTTCATACGGGCCTGGATAGAGACATCAGGCAGGCTTGCATGTATCGCGGATTAGGACCATGATTGAAGACTGGTTTAAGCCAGCAGTTGAACTGGACGTTGGATTAAATGAATTTAGAACAAGGTCTGATAGTATGAGCACTTCAAGAAGAGGTACTGGTACCCAACCTTTACCACAAACATGTGTCAAGCCGTTAATGTCAAGCTCAAGACAGTCAGAAGCCCCACGGAGGCCACAGTTCTGTTGTTTCTGGTGTGACCAGGAGGGACATCGGGCTGTGAATTGCCTCTTCCCACCACCGTGTATGTCGACCCCCTGCGGTTTGGGAAATAAGGAGAAATCAAAGATCGTACATGGATGACCCCTGACCACTCTCAATTAGCTGCTCAGTTACCAGGTAGTGACTTCAAGACACCTGGGAAGGACGTCACAGTGCCAATTCCACCTGGGACAGGATGTATGATGGAAGGATCAGAAGAAAGTCAGGATGAAGATCCCAATGATCCCATGGTGAGTGATCCAATTCCTTCCTTCATAATCCCCGTAACCGTCCGTAATATGCGCACAGGGCAGGAAGTGCAACAAAGAGCCTTTTTTTTTTAAAGTTTTTTTTTTTATTATAGACAAAACAATAAAAACATAACAACAAACAAGAAAAATAAACAAAAACTATAAAACAAAACAAAAACAAAAACAAAGGTATTGGGCGTAGATCGGGTTCAAGATTCTTCTATAGTCTCAGGTAATAATTAATTTTACTTTCCATCAGTCAAAGTCCTCTTAGTGTCTTTGAAGATTTTCCGATTGTTTGTCCAATTATAAAATTTCGACCATGTCTCATAGTATATTGAGTTTTTTTTGTCCTTCAGTTCCAAGGTAAGACAGTCCATTTCTGCACATGTATAAATCTTCTGAATCAGTTCCTCTTCTGTCGGAGTGTTTGTTAATTTCCAAGATTGTGCAAAGGATATTCTAGCCGCTGTGAGAATGTGGAGTATAAGATATTTCGAGCTTTTGGCAAATCTGCTTCTTGTAATCCCTAGAAGGAAGAGTTCAGGGGTTGCTTCTATTTGGGTCATCAAAATTTCTTCGAGCCACTTTTTAATCAGATTCCAGAATATTTTCACTTTAGGGCATTCCCACCACATATGATAATAAGTACCGATGGCTTTCCCACATTTCCAGCAAATTCTTGAATTTGATTTGTTAATTTTAGCTAATTTTGTTGGTGGGAAATGCCATCGGTAGAACATTTTATACAGATTCTCCTTATATGTTACTGCCAGGGTCAGTTTGATATTAGTTTCCCATATGTCTAACCAGTCCTTCAAATCTATATTGTATCCAAACCATCTACTCCAAACAATCATAGTCTCTTTAACTTGTTCCTCATACATATCTTGTTCTAACAGAAGATGATAAAACTTTCTGATTTCTTTATCGTGGTTTTCTCATTTTTGACCTAGCTCTGTAACCGTGTTGGCAAACCTATGGCACCCGTGCTGGAAGTGGCACACGGAGCCATTCCTCCCGGCATGCGAGCCGTCGCCGAACTTACCTGTTCCTGCACATGCGTGCAGTTTGGCTCTCTCGTGCACATGCGCACATGGTTGCGCATGCACGCGAGACAGCCAGTGTGCAGCAGGCACATGCGCAGATGGCAGGGATGCACGCACGCTGCAGGGGGGCATGCGCACGACTGCTCTGAGCATGCACAGTGGCACGGTTGCGCACGCAATTCGGCAGGGGCGCGCGTGCGACAGCTCTGCACATGTGCAGATGACGCAGTCGTGTGCACACAGCATGGGGACATGTGCAACAGCTCTGCGCATGCACAGTGTCACAGTTGCGCAAGCGAGTTGGGGCTGGGTGGCACACGAGCCGAAAAAAGTTCGCCATCGCTGCTCTATAGTATGTTATATCGTTTTTCAGAGTTCTGTGATTTCAGTCTTCCATTGCAGTTTATTCTTCTCAAGCCACGGCAACAAAAAGCCTCCTGACGCAGGGAAAGTCACAAGCCTTTGGAAATCTGTTTAAAAGCAGGGTTTTAAGTCAAAAGAATCCTTCCTCCTTCAAAAGCGTGAGGTCATCGCGCGTCGAAGATCCAACCTCCACTGTTGTTTGCAGCAACTTGCTGGTTTTGCCACCAAAGCAAAGGTTGGATTATAGCTCAATAGGAATACAGAGGCAGAAAATCCACCTTTGAATCCATCCTTTCCTTTCAAAGATTTAAGTAGGTGAGGCAAAAGGCATTTTTTTTTCTGAAATCTTAGAAAGCTGCAGTCATCCGATGCGCCTGAAAGATGCTAAGTTTGTGGGAGGCTGCCAGTAAGTATCTATATGGAGTAGCATTAGGAATGGTTAACCTCAATTCACTTGAGGGGTGCACCAAGCTTTGCTGGCATATTGAGGACAGCACTCCAAATGTGGGCGAAGCCTACATTTGTTCCCTGGTGCAGCTTTGGCATTTTAAAAAGAGAAAATCATGATTTACGTCTTTGAAAGATATAAAACATCCACTTTATCTTTTAACCTAGCCTCAAGATTTTTTTTTAAATGCAAAAGGGAAAAAAAGAGGAGGAGGACTACATTTTTGGTTCCATCTAAGGACCCCAGAAATGACGCTGGAATAGAGTTGCACATAGCACTTTGGTTTTGGTTTTGTTTTTTTGCATTTGAAATATATTTTTTGCACCATGGATTATGTTGACACATATTCTAGTACATATCTAGTATATATTCTTATTTATTTCTAGATTGATCCTAGTGGTGTTTACTTTAGTGTTTCAAGACATTTCCCTTAATATAGCTGGAAATGAGGAATGGAATTGTCCTTAGTCACAGGACTAATCACCATGCTATCTCGCTTTGTCATAATGTTTGAAACACCTCCAATGTTCAATTGCCTGTACATAGACACTTTCAGGCAATATAGTAACGCCATGTGATAATAGGTCTAATGTAATGTAATGTAAGGTTGAACAACTAGCCTCGTGGTGTGATCAGAACAATCTGGAACTGAACACACTCAAAACTGTAGAAATGGTGGTG
>JANHFM010002243.1:156970-169245 GCA_032468115.1 Grayia smithii
AGGATATTTTTTATGAGGTCTTTTTTTTGGAACTTTTATTTTTATTTTTTTTAAAGGAGGAGAGGGGGGGAAGAAGAAGTTTTAGGAATTAACAGAATACTGGATTCGGATTTGAGGGAGGAGAAAGGGGAAGGGGGGGAAATAAATAAATAAATAATTAGAACAAAGGAGTGCGTTGAAATGGCAGCTAACTGACCAACTATACAGATGGAAATTTTACATATATAGAAAAAGAACTTTACTGATATTTAAAATGAAGAAAAGAAGTTTGTGTTTTTTTGGTGGATAAGATTTTTTGGTGCAAAAGGATAAATACAGGGTTTTTAAAAAAATGTTTGAAGCAGATGAAGGGGTGACACAAAAAAGAAGAGAAATGCATTGGTATTAGTATTGCTAGATGGAGCTTTTGAATCTGCATAGAATAACTAAAATAAAATAAAAGGGTGATATAAAATAAAATGCAGAAAGAAAGTGTACATTGGAGCATACCAATTAGATGGATATATGAAGAAGATGAAATATTAAAGAATAAGAATAAGAAGGAAAAAAGTTGTTTCTGTTTTTAAGTGGGGCCTCACAATCTGTACAAAAATAAAATAAATGATTATATAAGGATTAATTCAGAAGAAGGGGCCCACACGGAAGAACATGGAATGAGATGAGATTTTAAAAGATTTTAAAAGATTAAAAGATAGTGTTTTTTTTTAATAAAAAAAAAGTTGCTGCCTTTAAGTATGGATTAGATTGATAAGAAGAAAATTGGAGAAGAGACATGAAATGGTTGTTTTTGTTTTTATTTTTCTTCTTTTGGGTTTTTTCTCCTCCTTCTTACCTCTCCCTTTTTGAATTTAAATGAATTGTAGAATTGAAGTTAGTTTGAATTGTTAGATAATTTGTTCTTTCTTTTGGATTTCTTTTTTTTTCTTTCTCTCTTCTTTCTTTCTCTTTGTTAATTATAGTATATTATGTAATTTAGAATTGTTATATTTTTGAAAATATATAAATTACTTTGTAAGATGGGATGATTAGGAATGGATTTTATATATTTGGTTTTGTGATTAAGATGGTATGAAAAAGATATTGTTGGAAAAATATATATATATAAACTGGAAAATGATATTAAAATGTTTAAATAATGATTGGTAAAAAGTTAAAGATTTTTGGGTTTTTTTGGTGATGTTTTGCTTTTTGGGATGATGTTGAATTTTGTTACAGTGAGGAGTCCCACACGATGTATTATTGGAAGAGCATGCTAGAGAAAACATTTTGGACATTGGGAAGAGTAAAGACCTCAGCATACTGGAAAGACGATGTATAAGAAAAACCTTATGTGGACTGGAAAAACGGACTGAATATATTCAAAAGAAATATGAGACTTTAAAATTTTAAATAGAGTATGAATGAAATGGATGTTTCCATATATAGGTTGGGAGTCTTAATGATAAGATTAGTAAATGAATGTTAGAATTAGAGTTAATTATTTTAATAATTTTTTATATGTAGTTTGTTCCGGGAAGTCGAGGGAGGTGGAGATATAAGGAAAGGTTATGAAAATTTGTTAATAATTGAAATTTAATTGTAAAAAATTTATAAAACTTTTTAAATAATAATAATAAAAAAAGAATCTATGTATAAAATATGTCCACAGGAGACTGTTTGATAGATGAATTCTAATGGAAAAAAACTATGATCACTAATCTCTAGGAAATTTATTCTTTGAGCTGTAGAAGAAACCTCAGTTGCACAATCATTTAATATAAACACATGAGAAGCACATGTCTTTCCTATAGTGCAACCAATGAATAAGGAAAAAAAGAAATCTAGGGAATCTAGGGAATAATCTACTTATTATACCGTTTTGTCTAATGAAGTTGTATTTGCCTTTTCCTCATCTCCACACTATCAATACTAGGCTCAATAGGTTTGTTTACTAGTCATGTTCATCCAATTTGAACATCAACATATTAAATCAAAATAGTAGAAAAAGAATTTCACTGATATTTAGAAGTTTGTATTTTATGGTGGAGCCTCTGAATCTGCAAAAGGATAAATTCAGGTTTTAAAAAAAATGTTTGAAGCAGATGAAGGGGTGACACGAAAAAGACGAGAAATGGATTGGTGTTGGTATTGCTAGATGGAGCTTTTGAACCTGCATAGAATGAATAAAATAAAATAAAAGGATGATATAAAATAAAAAGATGCAGAAAGAAAGTGTACATTGGAGCATACCAATTGGACGGAGATATGAAGAAGATGAAATATTAATGGAGGTGGATAATCAAAGAATAGGAATAAGAAGGAAAAAAGATGTTTGTGTTTCTAAGTGGGGCCTCAGAATCTGTACAAAAATAAAATAAATGGTTATATAAAGGTTAAATCAGAAGAAGGGGCCCACACGGAAGAATATAGAGTGAACTGAGATTTTAAAAGATTTTAAAAAGATTAAAATATAGTTAAAGAAAGAGTTGCTGCCTTTAAGAATGGATTAGATTGATAAGAAGAAGAAGTAGAAGAAGAAATATGAAATGGTTGTTTTTGTTTTTGTTTTTCTTCTTTTGGGTTTTTTTTCCCTCCTTTTCACTTCTCCTTTCTTGAGTTTAAAAGAATTTTAGAATTGAAGCTGGTTTGAATTGTTATATAATTTGTTCTTTTTTCTGGATCTTTTTTTTCTCTTCTTTCTTTCTCTTTCGTTAATTATAGTATATTATGTAATTTAGAATTGTTATATTTTTGAAAACATATAAATTGAACTTTGTAAGATGGGATGATTAGGAATGAATTTTATATATTTGGTTTTGTGATTAAGATGGTATGAAAAAGATATTGCTGGAAAAATATATATATATAAATTGGAAAATAATATTAAAATGTTTAAATAATGATTGGAAAAAAAAAAGTTAAAGATTTTTGTTTTTTCGTTGATGTTTTTCTTTCTGGGATGATGTTGAAATTTGTTACAGTGGGGAGTCCCGTACGACGTATTATTGGAAGAGCATTGCAGAGAAAATATTTTGGACATTGGGAAGAGTAAAGACCTCAGCATACTGGAAAGACGATGTATAAGAAAAACTTTACGTGGACTGGAAAAATGGAGTGAATATATCCAAAATAGCTATGAGACTCTAAAATTTTAAACAGTGTATGAATGAAATTGATGTTTTCATATATAGGTTGGGAGTTGTAATGATAAGATTAGTAAATGGATGTTAGAATTAGGGTGGATTGTTTTAATAATTTTTTTATATATGTAATTTGTTCTGGGAAGTCGAGGGAGGGGGGATATAAAGAAATGTTATAAAATTTTTGTTAATAATTGAAGTTTAATTGTAAAAATTTTATAAAACTTTTTTAATAAAAAAAAAAGTGTGACTATATTGTACTATTATGTACCATACTATATAGCAGTGGTGAAATCCATTTTTTTTTTGCTACCAGTTATGTGGGCAGGGCTTGGTGGGCGTGGCATGGCATGGCTTGGTGGGCATGGCTTGATGGGCACCACAGGGGAAGGATACCGCAAAATCTCCATTCCCATGCTACTCCAGGGAAGGATACTGCAAAATCTCCATTCCCTCCCAACTCCTGGGGAAGGATATTGCAAAATCTCCATCTCCACCCCACTCTGGGGCCAGCCAGAGGTAGTATTGGCCAGTTCTCCGAACTACTCAAAATTTCCACTACCAGTTCTCCAGAACCTGTCAGAACCTGCTGGATTTCACCACTGCTATAAAGATACCAATAAAGGAGAATATTTGTAGCTCAGGTTGAAATGAGGAGTCCTTAATGCTCTCTGAGCTTGGTTGTTTTCTTGGAGACATTTCAGTACCCAAACTAGGTAACATCATCAGTAATTTTCTGATAAGTATGAATTTGGTATTGGCTGCTCTTTTTGTTGGCTCTTTTTGTAACCTTCTTAGCTTTTCTTATTGAATCTTTTAACTGGTGTGCAAATATGGTTTATTTTTATGTATCACTTGTAGCCCATACCTGATTTGTTATCAGTTTGAATGCTAGGCTTCTGGGAATTTTCTAGTATTTTTGGATTTCACTTGGACAAGGATACTCACAGCTTTCCAGTTAAAACTGACTGAGTCTGTTCATGTGTTGTAAGATTAAAGAGTTTTCGTTGTGTCTTCTGCTTTCTACTTAGCGTTCATGGATGTGCTCTGTTAGTCTTCTGCCTGTCTGCCTTCGTTAGTGACTGACAGTACTTATACATATCTTGTAGTTCACTGCTGTTTTTAATTCTTGGGCAACTAGCATGCTGCAAACTAAAACACACTGACTAAATTTTAAATTTTTGCAGCACCCTCCCCACCACTCACAAAATCAGTTGTCTCAGAACCCTCATTGACAGAACAAAGATATTATCACTAATGATCTTCGTGGCATTTTTTTTTCTTTCTTACTAAATTCTGAAAGACCACAGATTCTCCAAACATAGTGCCTTCCAGATTTTTTGGATTTCAAATCCCATCATCCAAAATGAAATGATCCTGGCAAGGGATAAAGAAAGTTGTAATCCAAGATATGTTAAGAGTGGAAATATGGTTCAGGCTATTTTTAAGTCAGATACTATTGAGGTAGCAGAGGACAAATAACTCGTTGCCTTGTGGTAAACAATCCAAGTGTTTGGAAAGTTAGTCTTAGAAATCTAAAGATACAGATGTCTTATTTGCAACACTGACCAAAGCTGTTGTTTATCTTGATACTGCTTCTTACATTCCATTCCATATCTGCAATCCGAGTACTAGTTTCATAGATTTGTTTTATAATTATAATGGAAAAGTAAAAAGTGTCATTTCAAAACAGTGTGTTTTATTTTGATAAATTGTAAGACCCTTGATTTATAGACTAACAAATATGAATATTGAGAAAATTTTAGTTGCAAGTAAATCATATTAAATAATTTAATGAAAGATCTTATCTGCCTTGCCACTATATCCTAACTGGCATTTCATTATCCTGCTTAAAGCTTATCAATATGATTTCCATAACCACAGATTTTGCTTTTGTGGTCATACAAAAACCTTCAAAAGCCTTTGTTTCATAGAACTGAGAAATATATCTTATCAAATGTCTTAAGTAATATTTATGGTAATAAATATTAAACAAATATTTAAATTTGTTTAAATTTTAACAAATTTAAAACTATATATCTGGATTTTATTATTTCATCTTTTATTTATGGGAAGGAAACAGATAGCTCACTTACACATTTGCCAGAACTGATACATACAGTAGTGATTTCTAGTTAAATTAAAGTATTAAACTCTTGCATAGAACAGCTTAACGGAGGAAAATACAAAATACAGATGAGTTCCTGTTTCAAAATGATCAGTATGCTGTTCACGTATACTTTCTTTTCCTGTGACTTCTACATTCATCCCAGTTTTCCGACCAGTGAATAGTTCTGGCAATTATGTATTTTATTTGAATATTTACAAATAATATATGTTTACAATGCAGTCAACTTTGAAAGAAGTATTGCCTTGGGCCCTACTTGTGGACAGAACCTAATCCAGTATATGACCAGTAACTGAAGGCATCCGACTTTGGTTTTATTTTAAGTCTAATGTGAACATGGACTGAATTGCTAATGATACAGAGAGCCCTCTTGAGAACTATCTTGTAAAAATCAGGACATGCAGCCACCTGCACAGATACTCATATCCATTGCCTCCACATCAGTTTTTCCAAAAGCAGATTTGACAGCTTCAAAAACCCTAAAATGAGTCTTTTACTTGTCTTAAAAGAAACAGGCTATGGATGGGAGTGGAGAAGGAAGAAAAATGAATATTTTTAAAATCCAAACTCTAACAAACCGGTATCACATTTATAAATTCAAACTTTTTTTATTTTTGAATGGTCTTTTTTTGCTGTAGCCCATCGATGTAACCCACATGAAAATTCTCACTGACCAGTGAAATGAACCACTGAAATGACAAGTGCAGCAGTTATCCCCACTTTCTTTCATTTTAAGGGTGGCTGCATAAGAAAAAGTTTCTGATAAACTATGTCCTCTACCATCATTTTCTGATTCAGTGAAAACTGCTAATATTAGAAGAACTGACAATAGAAAATAACTTGTTTCTCTTTGTGACACTCCTTTGAATAATCCTGAAACATGATTATTGGGATTAAAATAAATCCTGGCCCACAGTCCTTTTTTCTTTCTTTAAACAAAAGGACAAGAAGATAGTTGACTCATAATAAGGGTCCATGCAGCAGGAATACTCTTTGGTAACCAGTGAGTAGTTTTCTGGAGCTTGCAAGAATATGATGAAAGGGCAAGAAACTTTGTTGACCTCTTGGCACACTTCTCCTTTTATAATCCAGGAGGTGGAGAATCTGTTATTGCTAGCACAATAAAGCTGAGCTTGTTGAATATCTAATCTTTTTTTTTTAATTCAGGCTGTTTCAGCAGAGAAATGACTGCTCTGTCTGTTTAGAACTTTTTTTTTAATCTTTGTTCCCTTTTGCCTCTGAGATTTTTAGATTAACTCTCAAATAAATTAATTTGCTCTTGCTGAATAGACCTTATAGAAATAATATCTTTAAAAGTTCCTCTGCAAGTCTGGCACACAGAAAGATTTCTCCAACTTCTATGCAGTGTTTTAGATTTCCAAAGTTTGTAGATTAAAACCATAGATACGTTGCAATACTGAATTCTTACCCATTATCATTCTACTTGATAATGGTACAACATGCTTACAGGCTAAGGGCATTTTATTATGTTGTGGTATGAGAAATACAGCCTCAGTCTATAAAATAATTTTATTAAAGCAGGAAAAAAATGTGCACATAGTACTTCTTTTTCAGTGTTATTCTTTATTTACCAAAGAAAGTGCAACAGAAAAGATTGCAGAATCTTTGTTTGTTATATTTGTTTTGTCAAATGCTTACATTATAGATAAAAAGTTGGCTCTTACAAACCAAAAAAAGATATCACATGCTTCTAATTATAGAATAAATATTCCATGTTGTATTCTGGATTTACTACAGAAATGAAATAGCTATCTTGTTTCCAATACTTAAAAAAACAATGGAGCTCAGGGAGTATCTAGTCAGGTGCTTCTTAATCTTCAAGTTAATTGTGTTTCCACTATTAGCAGACAACCTTGAAACTGTTGTTCCAGCAAATATAAATAGCTGTATTCTGGTGCCTTGATTGTAGAAGCAACTCTGAGTTAAATTACATAGGTCATATGCAGATTTAATCAATCAGTATTTGGTTTCCCCTGGAATATTTTTGCCATTGTTGCCTTCTATGCCTACTTTTATTGCCTTATTTGACCTACCTTGTAGTATGCCCTTGATGGGATCTTTTTAGGAATTTTTTTTATAGTAGTTAACAGTTTTAGTCCAATTACTAGCAGAGAGATTATGCTACATTTTTTTAAAAAAAAATTCTGTATTCGCATAGAATTATATCTTATAGAATTCACAAGCTCTATGAACTATTGATGGTAACTATGCTTATGCTTCTACTGTAACTCTCTAAAATCTGCAAACAGTTATTACATCTATATTTAAATTTCTCTTAGAATCTTGTTCAAATATTTTGAAATCCAGCTACTTGTAGAATGTATCTAATATTATCTCTTAATAAGCTAAGTAAGAGATTTTATGTTCATAAGACAACATTCTTCATGATTTGATATTTACAAGCAACATTCTTCATGTCAGTTTTATGGTATCAGAACATAGATGTCATTTAATAATTTGACACATTGACAATTTTGCATAAATTTTCCCTCTCCTACCACCCATGTCTATGTGTAATACTCTGTGAATAAAGCTGTTTTCTTCTCAGTTGTGGACTATTCCATGGTTTAATAAAATTATGTAGTGATGATTAAATTAAAACATCTTCCCTTTGCATTTTAATTTTACTACTTCATCTTTCATCATCCAATTATCAAATTTCCTGTTGTAGTAAAAGCACTCCACTATTCTAACTGAAATCTCAGATATGGAATGTATAGTTCTCAGTATCAAGTAATATATAATAATGTGCACAGCAGCCATTTTTATTGAACTGGTAGTGATATGTTTAGTAAATGAGAACTCTCAAAGACTATCAACAAAAGCACTATATTCCATTTCATGCAGCAAAACACAGTTGGAAACATGATAAATTAGTGTGCCTTGAATTATATTTACATTTTCCTGCTGGATAGATACCGGTAAACGTTCTTGCATAGCCTGCAATAATTAGACATGGTAAGTTGTCTTTTGTGGTATTTCTTTATTCATATATTTTTTTATATTTCCAAAACTCAAAAACATAAAGCAACACATGGAGTAACAAAACAACATCCTCTCTTGTGTAATTCTTTTTCTCCTATACTATCATACTGAAACTTCAGCTGTTTCCTAAAATTCAAAAATCAGGTCTAAATAACATATTATGGGGAAATACGTTAGCTACATGCTGATGAACTGCCTTTTCCTATCCTAGCCTGTATCTGCCTATCAAGTTACACAGTTGTTAAAAAGGACATGTCTTTGAAATTTCCCCATGATTTTCATGAGGTTACCAATGAAATCATGCAAAGTGTAACAATACCGGTGCCAGATTTTGGCATAAGATAAACAAATTATAGTTGAGAGCATCACAATCTGTGGGGCTTCACAAAAATTTCAGAATAACAGAATATTGATTTTGCAAATGCGTGCATTACTACTTACACTGAAAGTAAAAGTGATCCCGATTATTTTGTATGTATAGAAGTTTTGTGTGCATATACTAATGTATATTAAAATCATTTTAAAAGAAGTAAATGTTGTTTCCAGGTTAAGCTATATTCTAATCTAAGAGGGTCATCAAACCAGCCAAATGATAAATATCAGTATTTATAGTATTTATTTACAATATTTATAATCAGCTAATATAATTATTTGAAAATAATTTGTATTTTTCACTTTAAATACCTTGCTATTAAATTATTAAAATGCATATATGGCTTCAACAAATCTAAATCCAGGGCAGGGGGCAGGCTCGGCCGGTCCGGGCGAGCACTGGAAAGCGGCAGAAAGTTTGGCGAACTCAGAGTTGGCCGCAAATTTGCCGAGGTGGGATGGGGGAATGAAATAACACCCCGCAGTGCCCCCCATGCCGGGCCCACTTTCAAGGCAAGCAGTTTTGGGAGCTCCAGCTGCTCATGGCAGCAGCACACGAACAAGAGATCCAGGGGTGAGGGGCAGGGCCAGCGGTGGTGACCACAGGGCTTTCCTGGCTCCTGGTCAGACGCTCGGCTTCCTCCTCCAGTCCTCGGCACAGTCCGCTCCTGAGCTGCTCCCGATACCTCGTCCGGCGCGCCAGGAAAGCCCTGCGGCCACCACCACTGGCCCCACCCCTCACCCCTCGTCCCTTGCCTCCAGATCTCTCATTCGCTCACTGCTGCCATAAGCAGCTGGAGCTCCCGAAGCTGCTTGCCTTGAAGGTGGGCCTGGCATGGGGGGGCGCTGGGAGGCGTCATTTCATTCCCCCATCCCACCCTGGAAAATTTGCGGCCAAGTTTCTTCACTGCCCAGCCAACTCTGAGTTCGCCAAACTTTCTGCTGCTTCCCAGCGCTCGCCCGGACCGGCCGAGCCCGCCCCCTGCCATGTGATAATAACAAAATGGCGGGGCAGGGTAGATTGACTGGGGAAAGACAGGGCACCCAGGGGAAGCATAGTGCTGGCCAGGGTGGGGGAGGGGGTCACCACGGGGCTTTCCTGGCTCCTGGTCGGGTGCTCGGGTGCCTCCTCCAGTCCTCGGCGCAGTCTGCTCCTGAGCTGCTCCCGATGCCGCACCAGGAAAGCCCTGTGGTGACCGCTGCTGGCCAGGCTCCTCCGCCTGGCCCCGCAATCGCCGCCCCTGCACCTCACCCCTACCGCTCTCTCTCTCTCGAATGGGCGCTCCCACGCATGCACAGAAGGTTTTTTTGGGTGGCAAAACCTCAAAAAAAGTGTTCTGTGCATGCGTGCGAGCGCGCTCCTTGCAGAGAATGGTAGGCACGGGCGCGCGGGTGGGGCCAGCTCCCGGTCGCGTAGAACCGGTTCAGTGATGTCACAGAGTCACCACTACCTATTCGCATGAACCGGCCCGAACCGAGAGCAACCCACCACTGATGTGCTCCTATAATAAGTTTGAGATATTATTTTATTTTATTTTATTTTAAAAATGTATTTATTGTGTTGTTCTAGTTCCTTGAAAAAAATAGGAAATTTAAAAATGACTTCATCATATTAAAATATTTAAAATTTGCATTTTAATTCTAATGTAATATTTTTAAATTAAAAGTTTGAAAGGATCCATGATCCACGTTTAATTTGTATAACTGTAAAATTATTGAAATACATTTGTCTTGCCAAGTTATAATAAATTCTTTGTTCATTGTTTTTATGTCTATTAATACAAGTTCCACAAGCTATTTATAGTACAATCGGAAGTATCTACAGCAGGGGTGGGTTCTACTTACTTTTACTAGCAGTAAGCAGCGGGAGCACGCTGTGCAGATCACCTTCTGATGACATCAGGGTGGGTGGACAGAGTCTCCCGCCAATTTTACTACTGGTTCTAAGAACCGTATAGAACTAGGAGCAACCCGTTACTGGTCCACAGTTATCTGAAATCATGTCAGAAAGATGGCATGCATGTGTAATGTCATTATGCAATTCCAACCCAACATACTTGGTTGGATAGGATTATCAACAAATATTCTCCATCTATCAATTTGATTTTTCCAAAATGGCTGTGCAAATAATATATGAAGAATAGGGATGTGCTACTTATCAGATCTGAATGAAAAAGATGCTTCGGAGCAGATATGGGCAAGTTCCAGTGCCCTCCTAACTAAAATGTATGCTTTCTTGAGTTTGTGCAGTAATCATGTGAGTCCAAGAGAACATGCAGCTTCTTTAAGAAGATGCCAACAAATAAAATGCATGGAAACATCAGCAGTCCTACCAACAGTAATGAAGATATAACAACTAGAACAAATACCAACCATGAGTACTTAGAACTTACAAGAATTGGTTGTTGTCAATCTGAAATATAGGTTTCTATGTTAAACTGTTATTATTTCAGAAGTGTTTGCAGAAGAGGAAAGGGGGCAGAGAGAAATAAGTGATATAATAGCTAATTGTGAACAAATGTAATGTAAATATGTAAGGTTGGATTTGCATAATGACATTACATGTGCATGCCATCATTTTGACATAATTTCAGATAACTGTGTGGACACTGCTGATTATACTATAAATAGCTTGTGGAAATTGTATTAATAGGCATAAAAACAATGCACGAGGAATTCATTATAACTTGGCAAGACAAATGTATATCAATAATTTTATAGTTATACAAATTAAACATGTGGATCATATATCATGGGTCTTTTCAAACTTTTAATTTAATTACATTTACATTAGAATTAAAATGCAAATGTTAAATATTTTAATATGATGAGCTCATTGTTTAATTTCAGTCATTTCCAGTAATATGAAAGTTCTTAGTAAAAATGTTCACAATCATGCTTTAATTAAAGGTGGGTTTTTAAAAACATTTAAAAATTAGACTGAATTACATGAAATACATGGAATTATTTTTACTGTTAAAATGTTAACTTATTGCTAGATATGTAACTGCGCATTATAAACAGGTATTATAGATTTGTATTTCTTTCAATGTAACCTTCAGTTGTATTAAGATGTTAACTGTCAAAACTCATTACGTACAGGCATAAAATGAAAATGGAAAGTAGTGTTGCAACAAATATCTAAAACACAAAGGTCCTGTTTTCCTTTGCACATTATGTCAAAATATGACAGTAATATTGCTTCCTGAAGAGTTTTTTATTTAAACTTTCGATTTAAAAAATGAACATGTAGCAATGATTCACAATTGCACAAGTAACTGTCTAAATTTGGAACTAACAAGTTTTCCCTGGCATACAGCAGGAAGCTGTTTTACTCAAGTGGAAATATTTTTTTTTAAAAGTGACATGCTATATTTTTATTTTCAGTAAAATATTACGGGAATAACACTGTCAAGCTCAATTGAACAACCTCTACATCTGTTTCTTTACTTTTGTGCAAATACACATATACTTCGCTTACATCTCAGACTTCAAACATAGTAAGCACCAGGGGTGCAATCTAAAAATTTTCGCTACTGGTTCTGTGGGCATGGCTTAATTGGTGGGCATGGCTTGGTGGTCAGGTGACCGGGTGGGCATGGCCAAGTCGACATCACTTCTTTGCCCTTTTTTGACCTACAAAAAAGCTC
>JANHFM010002244.1:0-23162 GCA_032468115.1 Grayia smithii
GAGTATGCACCAAGACAAATTTCTTGTGTGTCCAATCACACTTGGCCAATAAAGAATTCTATTCTATTCTATTCTAATGAGGGACTACATGTGGAAACTTAATTCTGGTGCCAGGGTTTTAATGTTTTTGGCTATAATAGATACTGTAAGGTCTTGCCTCTCCAAATCTTCACAAGAAAGCAGGACTCTTGAAATTGAAGTTGTTCCAAAAGGAGCTTTTATTGAAAGGCTTGTGATAGCAAGAGGTCTAGGCAGGAACTAAATCTCCCCACTTAAAAAACAGCAATTTAAAGCAGTACAAACCAAACACCACCCATAGTACAGCAATGCAGGAAACAGAAAATCACAACACAGCAATGCAGGAAACAGAAACAGAAACTTTATAAAGAGATCTCTCCAAGCAGGAAATAGAAACTTCAGATAGACATCCCTCCAATCCTTCCCCCTCCCACCAGAATACGAACATCCCAATAGAAATATTGACATGCCTCCCCCCTAGAAAAATGGGAAGTCCACCTGAAAGAAAACAAAAAAAGGGAAGGGGAGACAAAGAAAACATAAAATCAACAAGGTTTGTCAGAGTACAATTGATGAAATATACATATTAATTTAGGGGCATGCACATGTTTTTTGTGAACCCATTTATTGTGTGAGAAGGGGAGGTGTTTCCAAGCCACCAGGAAGAGACCTTGGAGTGGTCCCATGGAATTTCCTAGAGTCTAGAATCTCTTGAACTTCAAAATGTTGTTTGCCCTCTACCATAATAGGGGGTGGAACAAGGGTAGTAGCTGAAGATCAGAGGTGATTTCAGGCTTCAGCAAGCTATAATGAAAAATGGGGCGGACTTGCCATAATAACTTAGGAAATTGCAATTCCACTGTTACAGGGTTAATCATATGAATGATGGGGAAAGGCCCAGTGCATTTAGGGCCCAGCTTTTTAGACTGCTGCAAAGATTTTATAAACTTAGTGGAAAGGTAAACTTTGTCCCCCGCTTTGTAAGGTCTATGTTCTATTTGTTTCTTGTCTGCTTGTGCTTTATAGGCAGCCTTGGCTTCATCCAAGGACCACCGGCCAAATGTTTCTCAAATGACTGATCCACTGTTTCAAGGAGTGGATTACTGGTTATCGTGAGGGTAACTCAGGCATAGCATTAAATTCCTGGTGGCCACTCTGAATGGGGTAAAAACTGTGCTAGTGTGAACTGCATAATTATAGCCCACTTTTGCAAAAGGCAATAGCTCGGTTTAATTGTCCTACTGATAGTTAATAAAACAGTGCAGGTACTGTTCCAGAACTATGTTTGTTTATTATGTGGTCCCATTTATTTGCAAATGATGACTAGAACTAAGTCCCTGTTTGGGTCCAAGTAGGTCCAAAAAGGCTTTCCAGAACTTCGATGTGAATTGGACCCCTCTGTCTGAAATAATATGTCATAGGGCCCCATACAAGCAGTATATGTGGACCAAAAACAACTTAGCCAAGCCTTTGGCTATAGGAATCTTTTGGCATGGGATGAAGTGAACCTGCTTTGAGAAAAGGTCTGTGACAACCCAAATCACTGTGTTTCCAGAACTCTCGGGCAATTCTACAATGAAATCCATGCAGATCTCTTTCCATGGTGCTGAAGGGTCAGCCATTCCCCTGCCTGTGTTTGGGGAGCTTGCTACATAGGTTTCTATGTCTTTTTTAAATGAGGGCCACCAGAATTGCTGTTTCAGTAAATGTAATGTTTTTACAAAACCAAAGTGACCAGCTAATTTGGAGTAATGACAAGCTTGCATAGCTTTCAGCCTTTCCCTAGCTGGGAGATATAGCTTATTTCCTACTCAAGCTAAGCCATCTTTTATTATGCAAGTGTGCCTATGGGCACTAAACCACTCATCTGTTTCCAAGGCATTTTAGAATTCTGTGGTGGTGGCATTGTCTAAGATGGAGGGGTCATTCTTTGTGTGAGAGCATGTGACAATTTTAGCCGCTAATTGGGAGGCTTGGAGCATGGGCTTAACATTGTTGTATTGCGGTAGTCTGGACAAGGCATCTGCCAAAAACACTTTTCCTCCCAGTAAATACTTCAAAATGAAATTGAAGCATTGGAAGTACTGTGCCCATCAGACCTGTTTTGGGGATATTTTCTGTGGGGTTTTGAGTGCTACCAAGTTCTTGTAGTCAGTCCATACTTGGAAAGGTATTTTGCTTCCTTCTAAGAAATGACTCCAAGTTAGGAGTGCTTACATGACTGCAAAAGCCTCTTTTTCCCATATTGTTCATCTCTGTTCAGTTTCAGTTAATTTCCTAGAGGTGTATGCACATGATTGTAATTTTCCCTCTTCATTCTCTTGGAGTAAAACAGCACAATCACTGGAATTGGCCTGGATTACAAATGGTTTCTCTGGGTCTGGGTGTTTTAACACAGGTTTGACCGAAAAGAGTCTTTTCAGTTTTTCAAATGCCTCCTGGCAGTCCATAGTCCAATTCAGTGGTTGGCTAAATTTTGATTTATCTACCCTCTTGGTTTTTAACAGATTTCTAATCAACAACACTATTTGGGCAAAAGAGGGGATAAACTGCCAATAAAAGTTAGCGAACCCCTGGAAAAACCTATAGAAATGAAACCTGATTTTTTTTTATTGGGCATAACTAAAGGCATTATTGATAAAAATGATAAATATCTAGCATTGCATTTTCTGACAGCTGCTCAGATAACCTATGCGCAAAAATGGAAAAATAATGAAGCTCCTACGGAAAAAGAAATCATACACATTTTTTTTACATGTGCTGAAATGGACAGGATGAGCATCGAACTTAAGGACAAAACAGACACATCTTTCTATAAAATTTGGACTAAATTATACACTTGGATAGATAGAAGACGGTGCGTCGAGGAAATTAAGCAGTAAATAACTAATAATATTTTTAACTTTTTTTTTCTTTTTTTGGTTATAGTGATAAGAATCCTTGTAATTTGTATAGAATGTAAATAAGCGGAACATACTTACCGCAGACGCATGTCCCCGTCAACTTTGTGTTTATATATTTGTTAGTCGTGTATGTATTGTTTTTTAATGGTGTAAATAATAAAAAACTTTTTTAAAAAAACTTCTACTTCTTCAACATCATCGTCATCCTTTGCTTAGCTGCAGAACATTTTTTATTCTAAACTACAAAAAAAATCCTCTATGAATGAATGTTCAATGTTATTTAATTTACAGTACTTCATTTTTAATCAGATCAAAAAAACAAATTTTCAAATAAAATTATTGAATCAATTTGATGCATTAAATTTATTTATTTAATTTACTTTATATAGCTGCCCATCTTATAATGAACTCATTTGTAAACCGGTAAATTCAAGAACTTCTAAAGAAATTTTATAATTTGATAGGTATGTATTTTCCAATATATATATATTTACAATTGATTCGAACTCAAAGTTCATATTTGGAACTTTGGTGATTTACACAGCATAGTTCTTTACTTCAGTTTATTTTGCAAATTTGTAACTTTGAAGCCCAGCTGTTTCAAATAAAGCTGCTATTTGATTTTGGATCAAACCATTCATAGAATGGTATGAAATGTATCAAATATGTATGAAATGGTATCAACACACTAAATGGAGGGAAGTATCACTTTGTAGAAGTAAAGAATAAAGTAAAACCAATATCGGTTCAGTCCAATCCATCCTTGCACTTTTAAAACACCACATCTCATAGTATGCTACTAGTAAAAAGCTTGTGGACAGCTCACAAATGCTGATTGATGAGGCACTTTCTAAGTAACTAGAAAGTAGTAATAAAGACAAGCTTATCACACAATTTATGTGCTACTAGCAATTCACCCACACATTACAAAGCAGTAGAAGAAAAGAAGTGATGATGATCTTCTGTAAGGGAATAAAAGCATTGTGAAAATGGACCAAGCATGATGTTTCTTAACTCATATTGTCAAGGATTAATGGGATGAAATGCTATACATATCTACTACCATCCCAGCAGCTAACAGAGATAGAGAAAATCAGTATGAACTTTTGAAGTATCCGATTATGATCATTTCTCTATTTAAGATGTTTAAATTTAAATTTTAAACTCTATATTTGTTCATGCTTTAAAAGGGGGATTTATAAAGAAGGCAAGTAGCAAAATATAACTAGATGGATTAATATGCTTGGGAAACCCTTGATCTGTTTTTGACTTGTAATTTTACAGTGATTTACACCAAATTTTGTTCTACAAACTGTTGAAGTTTTGAAGCTTTGTGAAGATGAGCTAGCTGCAAAAACACCTTCAATAATTTTTGAGCAGCAATAATTGCAATTCCAAATACCATTACCCTGGTGTTTAAATCCTGCTTATTTTTATACCACCCAGGTAACACCTATTACATGTAGGAAAAATTCTAATTTCAACACAGCTGTACTACAGCCAGGACAGAGAACTTTACTGACGGATCTTTTATCTTATCTCTTATAGTTCTAATATAGAGATCAGACCTGACATTCCTTGAAGTGCTGGGAAAACATCCATCTTGAATAGAATTCAACTCTATTCAATCCCTCCCCCATAAATTCCATCCCATGTCTCCCACTTGCCATACAGATATTGTACTCTCTTTTTGTTGGAATGAACCTGTGAAAACTAGTTTTATGGCATTTTCTTTTCCTGCTAACATTAAGCCATGTATGTTGTTTTCTCCTTGTCTGATAAATTCATGAGAGAGAGAAAGAGAGAGAGAGAGAGAGAGAGAGAGAGAGAGATACAGAGAGAGAATGAGAGAAAGAGAGAGAGACAGACAGAGACAGAGAGAGAATGAAATAGAGAGAGAGAGAGAGAAAGAAAGAAAGAAAGACAGAAGGCATATACACAAACAGGTATAAACATACAATACGTGGATTCCTTGTGCACTCTGAGCTTCATTCTTTTCTTTCAGATATTTCATTGCCCAACTTGGTAACATAATCAATGTATTCACACATACAAGATTTTTATTAAAAAACTGTTTTATCTCTTGTTGGCCATACCTGGTTAGACTAAAATTGGTGAAAAGGTCTAAAGCTTGAGGGATTCATTGAAGAGATTGTTTCCTCCCACTCACCCACCCTAATTTAAAAGCAGTTCCTCCCAATTTATATCCTAAATTTACCCTAAAGTATAATATAATACTTCCACGTAGCAATGTATCCATACCCTTGGCAATCATAATAAGCCTGTAAAGGCTAATCACCTTGAAAGGGAATTTCTTTCTAAAAAAATAAATAATTTTAGAGGAACAATTATAGCATGATAAATGGTGCTAATCAACTTTCTACAGTAAAACACCATTTATTTTTTAGGTTTTATTACCTATTGAGCTATGTAGATAATATGTTTAATACAAAGTTTCATAAGAATTATCCAAACTTTTCTTTTCATTTTTTTTTTAACTTTTGAGGTAAGAGGGAGGGAGGAGATCATTTCATTTTAGCATTAATGACTAATCTGAGAACAAAAACTGACAATCTGATTTCTATTTCTGTAGTGACCTGGACATTAAATAAAAAAAGTCGTAAAGGAAACAATCATTCCCGCATTCACTTGATTTGAATATTATTGTTGGGCTGTGCTAATATGGTAAAATAAAGAGGGTAGTTCCAGTAGTTTTCTGACAAGGCAGAACTACTTTACTCCTTAAAGTAATTGAACATTATCTTAACATTAAAATGGAGCTGATGATTTTACATGGCTCATCTCAGAGACTTGAAGGATGGTAATAATTATCTTAGTTCAGGGAAGTCTGGAACCAACCTATGCTTACACCTGCATTGTTTAGGTTTTTATTATTATTACAATGCCCGTTGACTCCTAGTAATTATGGGTTATTTACACTTTATTAAAAATATAAAATATATGATTGAAATACTGTTGTTTATATTTCTATTTTACTGTATATATAAGGTATTTTATATTTGTAACTGTTTATTATACAACTGTCAGTTCTTTATCTGATGTTGGCATTCATATTCATCAAGTTCTTCACAAGAATTTAGGATGTTATACTCTATCAGCACACTATATCTGCGGATCCAAGCAGTGTGGTCTTTTCTAATAGACACATGGAAAAGTTGTCAATTCACACATTTTCTTGGATTGGACCACCTAGAGCAGGGGTGTGAAATTCAAGGCCCGGCAGCGGGATCTGGCCCAGAGGGCGCTTAGAACTGGCCCATAGGGCCACCCTGGAAACAGCAAAGGACTGGCCCACGTGTCTCTGCCAGTGAAAACAGAACTTGTGATGGCCGCAGGCTGCTTTCCTGAGCTCTGTTTATGCTGGCAGAGGTTTGCAGGAAGCCGTTGCAGCAAAAAACAGAACTTGGGAGCCTGTTTTCACTTGCAGAGTGCTCTGGCCACCACAAATGCCCCCAGCACAAGTGACATTGAGCTAGCCATGTCCACCTTGGCCACACCCACCCTGGACACCCAAGATCAAACACAACCTTGATGTTTCCCTCAATGAAATCAAGTTTGATGCTCCTAACCTATAGTGCCAATAATCAATGGGAGCAGCACAGTTAGTTTATGCCACGATCTTTCACAGCCACTTTCTGCCATAATCTTTCACAGCCACTTTATGCCATAATCTTTATGCCATAATCTTTCAGTTTCAATGTCTGTGGAGATTGTCAGTCATCCAGCTCATAATTATCTCAAAGATGCTTTTTCAAAAGGCCTGTTTTTCCTTAAGGAAGAAGGAGAAGAAGAAGACATCTTACTTCTCACTCAAGAAGCTTCATCAATTGTGATTGATGATGGGTGGATGGGTGGGGAGGATAAAAGGAAACAGGATATAAATGTAGGAAAATAATGGCTCCTGTAGCTTTTAGGCATATTTATTATAGTAGTATTTTGACATGGCAATAACACAGATACTCAGTGGTATTTTTGTCATACTTATAAAATAATAATAGGTTGAAATTATTCTACATTCTGAACTTTAAGTGCAGATGGGTATTTTCATAGCAAGAAATATCATCACAGCTATAAAATCAAAATGGAACTTATATGAATGATTGCTATCAGATTGTGAATTTCCACAATCCTTTCTAAACTATGAGCCATTGAACAAAATAAAGTGCTAGAATCGAATTGTTCAGCAGACTACATTTGATTCATTCTTGGTAATTTTCAACAGTATAGCATAATAGTGATAGTGTATATAGCTATAGCTAAGAGGCCAACTGCATAAAGAAGTGAGGCAGATGATTCAATTTTTCAGATCTTGCTTCAGCCATGAACATAATAAGCACTTTAAGCGAGCCATTATAGCTTCCCACGTACCATATTTGGATAATGTGATGCTATGCATAGAAGAAATATGGAGATTTTCAATACAATAGCCTTTAAAGTGTATGCTACATGTGACTCAGATAGATAGATAGATAGATAGATAGATAGATAGATAGATAGATAGATAGATAGATATAGATATATGACAGATAGTAAGGAGGAAGAGGAGGAGGAGGAGGAGGAGGAGGAGGAGGAGGAGGAGGAGGAGGAGGTGGTGGAGGAAAAGAAGAAAGGAATTAATACATCATTAACCTTTTATACTGCATAAATCAGGTTTACCATTCACCTTGCCATTTGTATGTATTTTACAGCATTTACAGATATCTCACCTTTGTTTAGACATAGTTATTTAATGTGGTATCTACTTAATGCTATACAGAAGGTTAAATGCTTCATGCTATAATGCTCTAAGGATAACAGCTGTGAGATTTATCAGAACTTGTGCCATCAGACAGAAATTGGCACTAAACATTTAAAAACACAGTCATCTTTCTTTCAGAAGAATCTGCCTTACAACATTTTAAGCTGACAAATGAGCAAATTTAATAAAAATGTAATTTCACTTTCTTCTCTCATCAACCTTTATAACAATTTTCAAATAATATTATTTTAAGGAAATGTTTACTCTGTAATTAATCTGATCTGATTATAATCCAATTATTTCAATAAAAACATACAATTTTGACTTGTTTGATTAAAGAAATGGCAATAATTAAATTTTTTAGAGACTGGAAACCACTTATGGACTTTTTGCTGAAAAAAATTAAAAACTGACTTTTGATGTGTGGAATTAATGATTAGATTATGAAAAGAATCTAATCCACATACTTGTAACTACTTTTAAAAAGATTAGATGCTGCTTTCTCATAACCTTTCCTTTCTTTTTTTTTGTCTCTTGAACTTTTTTTCACCTACTCATTTTTTTTTCTTATCTTATTTTTTTTTTAAATGTATAATTTTGAAAATGGTGTCAACACACAATTTCTTTCACTGAATAATTTTCCTTTTATTCTAATACACTCTTTTGCTTAATATATCTCAAAATACGTACAGAATATATTTTTACAAAACTTTAAACATATCTGTTCAAATGTGCTTTAATGAAGCATTGAGAGATGTTTATACATAATACAAATTAAACATAAAATATTTCTTCCATATTTCCTGTTTCCTTATTATAAAACAATAAAAATTACACATAAATAGTAGATATACATTCATATTTTCAGAAAGATGCCATGTTTATTTTGTACTTTATACATGGTGTATCAAGCTTAGTTTTCTTCATTGAAATATGCTATTTTAACAAGAATCCTATTGTTCTTTTCTCCTAATAATTTCATTCTTTTGCTAATCTTTTTGTTTTTTAAGCTTATCTCTTTACTTATTTTTTTTATAAAACTAACATAGTAAGAGAGGAGGAGAGGAAAGGAAGCAAAGAGAATTTCCCTGTAAACACCTCATATTTAATAGGGCTCTGAAAATCTATATTCACAAATATGCAATTCAAATTAATATTATCTAACCTACAATAAACTTTTCAGTGTGAGATATCTAATGCTTAATATTTTTGTAGTACTCATGTATATTTTTAGTGGTATGTCTATCTTATTTAATATGAGGGGAATCTGCCTCTTTCCAGATATCCACTATTATGTTAAGGTCATATTACAGGTTGGGTAATATTTCTCAAAACTGACATAATATCATTGCTAGGTAACAATGTAGGAGCCAGAAAGGGCGAGTCTTTATTACTAGATATTTTTCATAGAATCTGACTGCTTCTGACAAAATTGTCAAAATACACTTGAAGGCCTTGAATTACCGGTATATAGAAAATTGAATGAATTCTGGCTTAATTTTGTTTGATAGGCAAAATCAGCTTTCTTTTACAATTTCAATTCCAGAGCCACTAGATTACCCCAGAGCAGAACTAGTACAGTTCCATTATAAAGATATCAAATATACACATTAAATGTTTTTTTTTCTGTTCATAAAGTTACAGAAAAAAATTCCAACATGTAAATCTGCAAATATGCACTGTATTTTTAAAAGGAATGTTCTCTCTTAAATTGGTCCTTTGAAAAGATCCTTGCATGCTAAATGTATTAACAGATGCCTTAAACGCATTTAGAAGTCAAAACTCCTTCAAATAAGGGTGCATGTGATTTCCATGTAAGAGAACTATTTTGCAATCTTCACAACACAGCTTGTGCTGATAGGAAAACCATTCAGACTTTGAGAATACCCTGGAGGAATTTAGCTAAACTGAGTGCATCTTCTTGCCTTACAGATGAAAGCCACTTTCCATTTCACATGATCTCTCTATGGCTTTCTTGCACAGCTGTCAGCCATTTCAGCATCTCTGTCAGAAAGGCAGTCACATTGGTGCTGTAGGCAAGAGGAAGTGTCAAACTTTTCAAAATGGCTAAAAAGAATGCACAAAGTGTATTGTAGACAATAAATACATTTCAACCCCCAAGCTATGCAAAAGTCAGTGACTGTTCATTCCTTAAGCACTGTTCATAGATGTCATAATTTTGTATGAATGCAGTTCAGCAGGATGAGCAGCATCATTACAGTTTCTGAAGTTTCATGATTGGGAGAAATCTGTATTTAAAGAAAACTAGGCTTTTAGTAGGCAGACAGATCAGCTCCAGGACAGCCTAAGGGCACAATCCACTTTCCACTGAAATGTTCTTTTCTGCAAAGGAAGAAGTTGCACATTCACTCACATTAACCTATTTCTTTAAGGCCTCTCTCTGTGAAATATATATTGTAATATTTTTGTCTCTTATTTTATTGCACTTAATGAATTGTCCAATAACAGTTCTCTATGCAACATACAATATGTAACAGACTGAAATTTCAAATATACCCAGAATCAATAAGACAGCATATTAAAACTTTGTAAAAACAAACACCCATCCCAAAGCAGATATTTAAAGAATAAACATTCCAGTAATTATCATTTATATGGAAACCCAAATGGAAAAATTCCTTGGATAAACAACCATGCTACAATCATAGCATAATAAGAATCTGATTCTAAAATATTTTTAAAAGGCTTGAGAAAATAAAGAGGTATTTGCCCATTCTCGAATATGTATTAATTAATTTATTTTTTTAAAATAAATTAATTTTTTAATTAATTAATTAATTTAGGGCCAGGCATAATGTATTATTTCACCCTATTGAAAATGCTATTTTTCTTAATAGATTGGAGAGTTTCTGCTGAAGAACTCAGGTTCAACAGATCCAAACATACAACGCTATTAATTGTTCATTCACAGAACCAGTTTGGAAACTTGTCAATGGTACCATCTAGCATTGTTTTAAAGTCGTCACAATTTCTCTCCTCCCTCCCAACCCACATCCCCTTTTTTACCCAAGGTATCCAGGACAGCATATAATATATAAACCTCTTACATCAGAGATAGGCAATTATTTTGGTTACCTAGCCAGTCATAAAATTTGATGATGTCTAGAACCATAGAAGTCATGCCATTATTAAACATTTGGGTAGAATTAGGATTTTCTATTGTTTCCCAATCTCACCCCACTCCTAGGACTGGGAATTTTCTTTCTTTCTCTGTTAAGGTAAGCATTTAGGCTAAGTCTTCTAGTTTTCTGTGTTTCTTGCTTCAAGGCAGCAGGAAACAATGCCACAATTGTTTCAGCAATTATGTTTGATGGAGAACTTAAGAAGGTGCCATTAAAAGAAGAGAAGTGAGGGTCATGGTCATGCCTAACAACCTGGTAAATTTAGCTAAGGAATAATGATTTCCCTATAGCATTCTGGCTGAGAAAAATAGGCATCTTGTTCTTATCATTATATTATGCAAATATTTTCTCTTTTTCCTTTTCTATCTTTTTTCATTGTTTTTTTTATTTCATTTGTAATTTTGTAGTACTCATTTGAATCTTATGTTATGTTGTAATAAGAAGGAATGAGTAATTTTCTACTTTAGATTCCAAATGCATATGTTTCATAAATGATACTGGCTATAAGCTTTGTTTCAGATTTGACAAAGGAGCTTCCTCCAGCTCACTTTAGATAATTAGATTAGATGTGTGTGTGTGTGAGAGAGAGAGAGAGAGAGAGAGAGAGAGAGACAGACAGACAGAAAGAGAGAGACAGAGAATGAATTCTCTTTGGTCATAGATACATACAATGTCATACAAATACCTACCATTAATAAAGTAAATGTATTTTATTCTTAATCTTTTTATTCTTCAAATTTATCAGCATTATAGATGAAGAGAAAAATATTAATTAAATCTGCAGTGTTTGCTACTCATCAACCACCTCTGGAATTTGACATTAGGAAGGGTTGAATGACTTATAATTAATTGGAAATAGATATTACTCAGACTAAGAAAATGGCAGACGTTTTTCAAAAGTCCCATAAGAATTCTCATTACCTATTCTTCTTTAGATTTGCAGTCCCCAAAAAAATCTTACATAGTTCATAAATTCTGGCCTATTTTTTTTATTGTCACATACTCCTTATCTACTACTTCTCCTCTGTTAGCATCTGTACCATTTATCTTAGCAGTAACCAATGAGTTTGGCCATTAATTGCAGATTGCCTCTGTCTTCAATGAGGTCAGAAGTCAATTTTTTTTCCTCTCAGAAATGCCACTCTGTGATTATCCTTAAGAACGTAGGCAAATCAATTCCAATTTAAGTTGCCTTAATTTTTTTAAAAAGCAGAATCTGAAAATAATATTATGCATGGTGCGCAATCGTGGCATTGTCAATTGGGAACAGTCTGAAAAGATTTCACCACCAAGTCAACAACCATAATCACTAGAAAAAAGATATTTCTCTATATTCTTCTACTTTCAGTTTCCTTGCCACTTATTCTTAATGATTCCTTATTGTATTTTTGTAATATTCTATTTTTGTGAATTTTAAGGAAGATTATACAATTTGGAGTGATTTATAGTTGGGTTTGCAAAATCATGAGTAGAAAGGATATGATCAAAAGCTGAGATTGTAAGGGGAAGAAACCAGCAGGAGTATCCTCTGTGGATTATTTATCTTTCTCCTGTATTTTGCTTTTCCTCTTCATGTCCAATCTACACAACCAAGAAGGAAAAGAGGAAAAATCATATTGTACTTTTATTTACTTCTGCTTAATTTATTAATGAACTCCCAATAAGAAAAGACTTGAGTTCATTGTTGCTTTATTTGCTAAATTCTCTAAAGAAAGTATAAAAATTTTCGTAACTATCCGGTCAGTTAAAGTGTTCATCTAGAATCCAGAAGACTGAGTTCTACAGTAGTCCTGCCTTAAGCATTAAACCCAACTGAGTGACTTAGGGGTACTCACTCTTTTTAGGAGAGGAAGGTATATTATGTATGGCTGCTACCTTGAATTATTTATAAAAATAACAAAGATGTGATAAATAAGTAGCTATCATCTTTTCGTTTCCTGTTCTTATTCTTATTCTTGCTCTTGTTCTCTTTTATTTTTAACTAAAGAAGAATAGAATCCTATTCAAATGAGCAACTTTTCTCTTCATTGTCAAAGGAAGCTAAGGCAGCAAACAAAAGTAGACAATTCCTATTGTTTTGATTTTTCTAATCAATGCCCAAAATACCTTTTTGTCTATGCACTCTATTCTTAAGTTTGAAACAGTGGTGGGTTGCTACCGGTTTACCCCGGTGTGAACCAGTAGCAAAGGTAAGTGAAGCCCACCCCTGATTTGCAACATCCATAACATTCTGCAAACTCACTCACCCATCTTTCCTTTTTGCTTTATCCAGTTGCTTTTCTACTTTAATATGTTCAGACTAGGATGTCAACCATCATAGTCGTTCGATATTATGATTTAGACAATTAGCAGCTTAAAATCTCTGGGTTACTTTTCATGCTGATAAGCAAGAAAGAACTCTTAGCCTTGAAGTTATCAACTGTTTAAGATTCATGTATAAGAGTTCAAAGTGTTAATTGTAATTAATGAACATGGAGAGATTTTTCCTTACCTCATTACCTGTATTTGATAAATTGCATTGATGGATTTATTAACCATAATTTAAATTTTGGTCTTCCAGAATGCATAAGCTTGTTTAACAACTTTGAAGTGTTCCAGCATAAACAGCATAATGGTTATCCTGTTCATTACATTTTCTTAACCTTATCTGAGGCTTTTCAAGAGAAGTATGCATTCCAGTCACTAAGCTATGAACTGTCCTCTAGTTATCCAAGTGTTTATTCACTAACAGCAATGATGTTACAATGCTCAACTCCTTTACCCACCAAACGTGAAGGCAATACTCAATAAGATGTTAATTGTAGCACTGGGAAATGTTATACAGTTCCTGATATTTGAAGTTTACCCTTTTCCTTTTCTATCCTTTTTCTTGGCTTGAAAACAGACACAATTGACAAAGAATAGACTCTTCAGCATATATTCTAAGGAATCAAGAGTTCCTACATTTTGCAAAACTTTACAGTTCCCAATTGGAAAAAAAGAAGTGTGCTACTTAGGAAATAAATTGGAATATTTCACCAATCATTAGTAACAGTAGTAATACATGAGCACACAATGGATACAAACATAACGTAAACTGCTCCAAACTCGATTGCAGAAAATATGACTTCAGCAGACTTTACTTCCCCAAACCCCCATAACTTTAACCTTAGACTGTCTACTGTTGACCTTACCCCATTCCGAAGAGGTTTATAAGGGCGTGCATAAATGCACCAACGTGCCTACCGTTCTTCTCCTACTGTCCTCATTTATTTGTATCCTTATCCTGTTTTCATAATCATGTTTATACTTATATCTGTAATCTTATACATGTTTGACGAATAAATAGATAAATAAATAAATAAAAGCATTAAATTATTTTCAGAACAAAATTATGGGATGTTAAAAGGTTCCTGACAAAAGAACTAGAATATTTTAGATTTCCTATAGAGTTGGATTGTGGTTGATTTGAGAGAGATTTGTTATACTAAACTTTGTCCAATTTTGAGTCAATTTCTGTACATAATAATTAGGGATGCCCTTTGTTTCATTTAATAGATGTCAGTATTTTATTACTTTTAGTGTCACAAGCCAGAAGTCTGTTTAAAGGAACCTTTGCTTTTAATGTTTAATCTACATGATTAAAATTAAAAGCCTTGGAAAGAGACCATAAGCCTTGAAATCATCTTTCAACAACAACAACAAAAAACTAACTTGGGACAGCAGACTACAGTAAGCAGGCATAAGTATTGCCTGGCCAGACTCCAAAATGCCATGTTGGACTATTTGAAGTTGACTATTAATGTACATATGGACAGGACTGGGTAAAAGAATTTGCTGTAAGGTCTGAAACAGACTTATGCATGTAATGCACACTTCCTGTATCCAACATATATGTGTATGTATGTGTGAGTGTATATAAGTGTGTTTATATTTTATATTTATTTATGAATCAAATTTATATGGCTGTCCATTTCACAAAAAGTAATGTGTGATACACAACAATAAAAAACAATCCAATTATCTTTATTATAATATTATATAAAGTGTTCCAGTTACGGGAAGGAAAGGGTACTTCTCTGTTTCAATATGATATAAGAGGCTGTCATCCTGGAAATCAGTTTTAACATTACATAATATATAATAATGTACAAGAAATGAGTATGTTTAATCATGAGTACTACATTGAAAAAAGAACTTCTTGATACTTTATTTTTATGGAGAATATAATAATTCTTTTATGGAGAATACAGTAAGAACTACAAACTTTGCCTAAAGTTATTACTTAATTTACAATATATTCTAACAAGATACTAATAAAGAAAACATACCTAAATATATCCCTTTATATTATATTAACTATTATAATATATTTTATACATATGTGAGTGTGTTTTGTAATAATTAATATTGTAATAATATAACATATTATTTAAACCTCTGTGCTATACAAACTATTGTTAAATTAAAGCTACTGAAAATCTTCTAATTTAGTTTTAAATGTAGATAATTCAAGTGTTTCAATAAGTTTATCTTAAAAAATGAATAAAAGTAACTTTGATCAGCTATAAATTATATTGTTAATTAATAAAATGAAGTACTTAAATTGTTGTTAACATTCTAAATTTATTGTAAATCTGCATCTTTTTAAAAAGAGTAATATTTTATTAATTTCATCTACTTTTCTAATAAAGCAATAACTCCAGCATGTATAAAACATTTTTAAAAAATCAACAACAAAAACAGAGATGTTATTAAAATAGTTCAAATATTTTTATGCAGACTGTTATATGCAGACTGACAATATTGCTTTCTTTCTTAAGTGTTTTCATTTATAGTGGACTAAATTGTTTAATTGATAATAATTGATTAATTATAAAAATTCCAGTATAACTTTTATCCAATTTGATAAAAGAACTGTATTTGTAAACCCAATATTTACTTTTCATATGACTCTAAAATCATCATGCATTAACTGACTTTAAGTGAACTTAAATTAGATTATTAACTACCTACCACTAGTTTTATTTTATATTCTTACCACTGCAATGAAAGATATCTACCTATCTCTTTATTTCCCTAACTCTCTGTCATCTGTCCCTCTATTTCTAATGTATCGGATGATCAAACTATAAACCAGAGTTTATAGAAACATAACCACCACCCTAAAATGAGTTTTATTATAAATGCCACATCTCAGCAATGATTTTGAAGATATTATCAAACTGTAAAAATTATCTTTTCTTTAGTCTAGCCTTTCTCTTTAAAAAAATATGCCCATAATGTGTGTGGGTCTATACACACATATACCCAGAGAGAGGCAGAGAGATGTATATATAGATATGCGCAAACATGTGTGCATATATCAAGTATGAAGAATGTAAATTAAGTGTATGTTTCTTGAAAACAGATTCTAGCAACAGCCTTATTATGCATTCATGATTCATCTCAGCATATGTTTATTTAGGTAGTTATTTGTATTTTGTTTTTTAATCCTCTGAAGATAAGAATGCAAATGACACTAAAACAAGCAATGGATTCTAAGCAGGCCCTTTGAGGTTTTGGAATCCAAACTATTTATTGATTGTGGAAAATGACCAAGAAGACACTGTGTCTTATATTTTCTTTCAATTGCTTTTTTAACTATCCTAACATTTGATTTTAGAGTTGGCTGCCTCACAAAATCCTGAGCATATCTCAAGAGAAAAGAATTGTGCTAAACACATGCACAGTCAGAAAGATTTTAATTAATGCAAGTTGTGAAAGAAAATACATTTTCAAAAGAGTTAGAAAAGATACTAAAGGGTCAGATTTCCAAAAGTAATAAAAGAACAAAAACCCAAACATCTTGAACCTACCTCTGATTAGTATTTATCTGAAAATAAGATTCTCAGACAAATCTGAGACAAATTCAGCATGTAATATTGTATTATATTAATTACCTCTTCCCAGTTATCTACCATGCCATAATCAAAGGACTCATTCCCACATTCCTCTAACTGTAGTAATTGTTATTAAATGTGCTATTATCTCATTCAGCCCCTTGTGAAAATCCCTTAGATTTCCTTTAGCTGCTCAAAAGTCGTTCATTTCCTTTTATGCCAGTATGATTGTGATTTACATCAATGATTCCAGTTATGAATGCTGATCTGCTGATCCTACTGGTTACTTTATACTGGTCTTGACACTAACTTTTTTCTCTGTTTTCAAAGCATTGTTCTTCAGAAGCATTTTGGCTTTTGCTGTAGGAAAGATCAGACACCTGATTTCCTCTACATAAAAACAAGCAATACTAGAAAACTGAACTTTAATACTGAAGAAATATTAACAATACTGAAGGAATATTAACAATATTAGCATGTATGAGAGGGTGAAACAAACTGATAAATAAAATAGAAAAGTAAGTAACTTCTTTCATTTCTTGTTGATTAAAATCATTACTTATATCCGTCCCAACTTTACCTTTCATTTTCTTGCAACCCCTCAATGCCTTGACTTCACTTCTTCATCAATATAACCCATGAGAATTCATATCTGATGCAGATTTATTTTCATGAGCTTCAGTTGTACTTTTTTTTAATTAGAATTTGACTTTGTTAAGCTATCATGTAATGAGGATCACACGATGTTGCTTTTTAAATAGAAAACAGCAGCACTTACATTTGAAATTTTAATCTGCCTGTTTGGCCTTTTCCCCAATGAACTTTCTTTCTTTTTTCCAATGAATTAAAAGTAATAAGGTGAAACTAATCAATCAGACCATAAAGACATGTGGTACAGCAATACTGGATGGTAAGTTTATACATTTGGAATCTACAAATTAGTCCTGAAAATAAAAACGTTTGAAAATAGATCACAAAAAGAAAAGAATATCAGAAAATAGATCACAAAAAGATAAGAATATCAGCGGCATATTGTTGGACTTATACATCACAGAATAATCTATACTTGAAAGTGAATAAAGGTCTCAAACGAAGCTTTCATTAGCTTGCTAAAATGCTTTTAATTTTTTTATATTTTAGAAAAATCGAGTGAATTCCAGTGATTATTCAACAAAAGCACTGTTATTTAGAATTAGAAACAGTATCACCAGCAGATAAACATGGCTTGGATTTTTTTTTCTCATTGCCAAGTAATTTCTAGGACTATTTCTGGTTCACAGCTATGCCAGCTTAAATAGTATTAGTATTTGATCTGAATCTTGTCCAAACCAAAAGACTGAAGAACTTTACCCACTTACTGTATTTTTGGCGTATAAGACACACCTTTTTCCCCCCTAAAAGAGGGTGAAAATTTGGGTGCATCTTATACACCAAATGTAGCCCCGCCCAGCTGAAAAAAAGCCTCTTAAAGGGAGGTTTCAGAGGCTGAAAAAACCCTTTTAAAGGGAGGTTTCAAAGGCTGAAAAAAACCCTCTTAAAGTGAGGTTTCACAGGCTGAAAAAAGTCTCTTAAAGGGAGGTTTCAGAGGCTAAAAAAGCCTCTTAAAGGGAGGTTTCAGAGGCTGAAAACAAAGAAAGACGCAGAGCTCACAACCAACGAACCTGTTGTTAAAGTTCACCTCTGGGAACAGCTGATTGGGGGTAATCTGGGAGGCCATCTACCCGCCAATCAGCTTTTTTCTTATTTTCCTCCCCAAAAACTAAGGTGCATCTTATATTCCGCTGCGTGTTATAGTCTGAAAAATACGGTACTTTCTTGGCCAAGAATAAACAATATGTCAATATGTTCCTGTATGATTGTAAATTTGGAAGAGTGACAAGCATTATCTCTTTGGAAGGTGTTCTGTGGCCACCTGTTTCTCTTGTGACAATATTCCCAAATAATGATCTGAAGAAATGGATTTATGGCTGGAAAAAACATGCTCTAATAATCTTATTGAATTAGGCTACACAATGCAGGTGAAAAGCATATTAATTTGTTGGATTTTTGCTGCTACCCTGTTTGTCTCATAATGCAATGTGAACTTTTTTATCAGCATAGTGCTGTGATTTCTGAGAAAATGATATTTCACATCGTTTCACATCAAAATAATTTTTTGGCCAACTCTGGTTTAATGCATAATATAAAGTTATTCTGGTGTTACTTTAGTGAAATTGACATCGTATATGTTTTAAAAGTAGATTGTGTCAGGTTACATCCTCTGCAAGGGAAAATTAAGTTAATGAAATACCAGAAATAACATTTTACCAAAACAGACAAACTATAATTTATTTGATAGGTGGGTTATGTTTAAGCTAATTTAAATGAAGTATAATCGAATTTGATAGGCTTGGAGGTAAATCAAGGAGTGAAATATTTATTATAAAGATTAATGGCCTGCTTAATTAGATCTTTTAATGGCAATATCTACATAACACTTATATATTAGTAGTGATCCATGAAAAATACACTTAATATAAAACAGAAGCTGTTTCTTATCAAAAGCAACAAATTCTTTGGAACAAAGCATATGATTGAGGCACCAATAATTATTTATCTTTTTCTAATCTAATCTATATCTATATATCTTAGAAGATAATATATTTAACTGTCTCTAGAATATAGTCTGTTAGAAATCTGACAAATTCCTCTGGTTTCTAGACCACTGCAACACCAGACTGGCTGTCTAACTTCACCATTGACAAACCGGTTTCTTTTCTCTTGCTTAATTTGACTGACAGGATATTTCATTCCTCAGAATAGCTTTTATTCTTATCTTACTCACACTTGCAAGATATTATTTAGTTCTGTTTAATTCAGAATGAAATAAAAAGAAGTTGAAAAACAAAGGACAAAATAAAATTAGACTGAGTTAGAAATCAGACTCCAGAATGTTTAGCCCTTTCATTTGCTACATTAAACCTGCAATTTCCTCTATGTGTTTATATGTGTGTGTATTCAAAATATTACAAAGATGCAGCTAAAAGACAACAACCATAGGATAGATCAATTCAACAACCAATTACATTTTATATTTTCCACACACTAGAAATGCTGAAAGTGATTCATCAACAGCAGTACACCCCTTTACTGTAATATTTGCTGAGCTTTCCATCTTCATCCTGGCATGATTGCAGTAGTATAACATAAATAATTCTCAAGGTGCTAGAATTCAATAAATTCATTGCTAATATTAAAGGCTACAGAATCAAAAGATGATATGCAGTGGAGATAAGTGTCTATGGAACTAGCTCTTGAGCTTATTTATTCACGGAGCAAAATTAAAATGAAGTCTTTGATGAAAAAGAAAGAAGAAAAGTCACCTGATGCTGACTTTCCAGAATAAATTTAACCAACATGTAAATTTGTGTAACCTTTTCTTTCATCTAGGAGCCCCACCCTGAAGATACTGATTTCACTTAGTCATCTTTCTGAGAACACCCTCAGCACTTGGTGAGAATTTTCCAATCTCATTAGTGTTTCAATCCACCATCCATATGAGGGATGGCAAGCATTTTCAAATTGTTTTAATATGGGTTTTTTTCCCCTGAATTCTCAGCAGTACTTTATCCTTTTACTGGCAAATCCACTTACACTTTCATTTCTGTGTTGCAAGCAAGGAAAATATTGACTGCAGGTATTCAATAGGGTTTAATTTCATTTGTTTTATTTATTTTTTTAAAGAACAAATTAGTTTGCTGGTCACTTTCATCTTGCATTCAATGATTGCTTTGGAAAATACACAATACTGAACACGTAATGTATGAGCTAAATGAAAATGCTCCCTTCGAAAATTAAAAAGCACACTATTGTAAGTACATATGTCCAAAACTAAATTCCTCTTTCACTAATGTAGTTGAATAATAGCAGTGACACCTAGAAAAAGGAAATTAAAGTATATTTATTTTGTCAGTTAATTGAACAGCTCCATAATCAATTCCATTCAGGCTTAACTGGAAAAGCTGGCCATGTTTTTTTAATTGTATAATGGTGTTTTTTTGTACAGACATTGGTTTCTTTATAAAATAGAATTATGTCATAAAAATATTAGCAATGATTTTTAAAGATTCGAATAAAAGACAACACACTGTAAGTCACTGCTTTAACACTTACTTGTCCAACCTTATGTCATTAGTCATTCAGCATAAAAATAAATGAAATATTTAAAATATGAGGATATTGAAAATTCAACTTACAATCCTTAATGAAACATGATTTGTGAGTGTTAGTTGTCCCTTAGGGCTATATGTGTAGTTTGTTAGTGCATTATAGGTAATAAAGGAAGTAATCATCTTGTATATCTTTATCCAAGCATTGGATATCATATAAATATTATATGAATTCATTGTTGAGAGGAAAAAAAGCTATTGATGTTCAAATTTTATATAATTTCCTGTTTTTTGTTGTGAAGGGGAAACAAAAATGATCGTTTACCTGCAGATGTTCAAGCCATTCTAGGATTATCCCTTATATTATCAAGAGCTGTCAGTACTATTAACTACTAATCATAGATCAAGGTAAATACCTGTGGTATATAGATGCATGTTTTTTATTTAAATAGCACAAAGGATTGAGAACAAAGATGCACAAGTAAATGTGTAAATTATTGTTTGATCCCCACTGGCTCAAGATTGACTCAGCCTTTCATCCTTCCAAGGTCAGAAAAATGAAGACCCAAATTGTTGGGGCAATATGCTGACTTTGTAAACCACTTAGAGAGGGCTATAAAGCACTGTGAAGCAGTATATGAGTCTATGTGCTATTTCTATATCAAGTAAAATTTATATATGTATATTGTCAGGAAGCATAGGATGGCATAAGCATAATGTTTCTATTTATTAATCTTTGTCCATCATTCTATCTAAGCACCTATCTAAGCTGGTGTCTAAATAGACTAAGTGAAACCATTTTTAATGTGTTGATAAACAATGATGTGTACAAGTGTGTACAAAGGAACTCAGATTATAATCCTATGCATATCTCCCTGGGACGGAGATCAGGTGAAATGAATGGCACCTATATGTGTAGATATGTAGGGAATTACACATTTGAAACAATGATAGATTAGATTCATAGAAACTATGAAATGCCTCAAGAATGTATGAACACTGTGTGCAAGGAGAGGGGGACACACACAGAGAAAGCATTTTAGTTCATTAACTCTTAAAATTCTACAGTTTTATATTTTGAATCCAGTTCCTACATGTGTTATTTCAGAGCTAGCTCTGTTAATATTTTTTAATAATTTGTGTAAGTCTTTCCTGCCCAGGAAACAGCCTGTCGCAGATACAGTAGAGACATCAGTCTACTGTGTATTGCTTCTTTTTCTTTTAAAGGAATGAAAAATTGAAAGCTCTTTTATACCAAACTTCACACAATTTGACTGACCTCTGGTTCAAGTACATGGAAAGGACTAATCTTACATGGCATATAAATGAAGAGGCAACCCACTTCGATTCTTTTGTCAATGTATGCGATATTATTTCTTCATTTATGTTTAGCATTAACTTTATATCAATAAAAAAAATGTAATCCTATTCACGTTTTGGATTCTGTGTGTAAGATCTGCATTTTAATGTTTGCATTTCACTCATTATTTTACATGTCTAATTTTTTATATCTTTCTTTAAAAAAATATTTTAACACTAAACAGTTCTGTTTTGAACAACATGTAAATAAAGTATAGTTAATATTTTCACTGATTTATAGGATAATTAAGTAAATGGAAAAAGTTGAAGGAATATTTTTCTTCAAGATTTGTGTATTTGAAAACTTGTAAGATTTGAGTATTTATAAACACCCATAAACAAATTATTAAAACTTCTATTTAAAGGACTACCTTGGTTCACCATCCTAAAAACTTTTCAAGTTCTTAACATTTTTCTTCAAAAAGCATTTGCATTTTAAAACTTTATATTTGGAGGAACATCTAATCTTCTCAGAATAATAATTTCTATGATTAATCTACTTCAAACATCAAAACTAATATTTATTTGAAGGTTAAAATGGCCACAAACCAACTAGGTTATAATATTTGAATCAAGATCCAGCAATTATCTATACTGAAGCACAACAAAGCAGAAACCAGTATAAATATCATATTTATGATTTAGACTACTTGGTAACAACAAAACTTTTCTTAATTAAGTTACTACATTTATTTCAGGTTCTTCATCACAATTGAAATACAGCTAAAACAAAAACAAAAAATGGGATTAGGGATTTCAATAAGACTTGTCTTCCAAAACAAATTGTTGGTTTATATGTTGATAGCTGTAAGAATGGGGAAAGCTATCCAAAACAAGCAGAAGCAGAGGATTTTATTGTTATATGATTTACAACAGATGTTTTAGTGCCTACACTTTTTTTTTTTTAATTCCATTTATACCCCGCCCTTCTCCGGAGACTCAGGGCAGCTTACAACTTTTTTTGAGCACAA
>JANHFM010002244.1:23262-35171 GCA_032468115.1 Grayia smithii
AACACTAATTGCTGGCATCTGGAACTAACTGAACAGTTAGTTCAGAGCACTAATTAGGTGAGCCACCAAGGAACTTTGCATACAAAGTTTACATGTGTACTTTTGAGTCAGCATTGACTATGGGTGAATACTTAGATATGTCTTTTGACAAGATTTCAGAAGATTTCTTGTCATTGTCTCCTTTATAAGGCTAAGAGAATGGTTGTCCCAGCTGGTTTTGTACTTCAGATTAAACTAGAATTCATCATCTCCTAGTTTCTAGCCTGAAATCTTAACTATTGGCCCTCAACTGTATATGTGCCATTTAAAATTTGGTCAGTAGTAACTGATGTTAAATCCCTATATGTTTGCATGCAACTTTATATTCAGCTTTTTCAATATAAGACAAAAAGATGCCTCACAATCAGTTGAGAGATAGGATGGCTAGAATCAGATAATATTACTATTGGCCACAGATCATCCATTCTAGACTATTGGTGGATCACAAGTGTCAGAGAATATAAATAATGGTCCAATCAAAAATCAGAAGAGAATAAAGGAAATCCTCACACTTGAAACAAGTTGTTCAAAGTGCTGAACAAGTTCACTGTTGCTGCTATACAGTCATTCCGATACAATCATTGTAGAGTTAAGCTACCTATGTTGAGTTTCCTGTGCAATATAGGGATGCAATAATAATCAAGAATTATTGGTTTCAGACTAAGGATGTCAGAAAGGAAACAAGTGAGAATTTTATTTACTATGAGTAGATGCTTACTATTATTGTAATGAGGTTTCTAAATTTCTGAAAATATACTTTAAAAAGAAGATTTCCAACAAATAAATAGATCAACTGTGAATAGTACTATGAATACCTAGCCATACATAAGAGGATTTCGAGAATCAGGTTTTGCCCAAAAGGGCCAAACAATAAAAAAGCAGCCTTGATCAGTCCAGTATAACCATTTCAGAGTATATTCCTTGCTCCATAATTTTTCAGCAGTGTGGTGCACGTTTAATTGAAGTCAAATAAAAGTTCTGTGAACTGACCCTGAAAAAAATCTTTCATCCCGATTAAGAAGATGATTTTTTTTTAAAAAAACCACTATCTGCATAAAACTACCTGCATAAAATCATTGTTGAATAGCACAATCAAACTCTCAATCTCAGCTTCATTTGCTTTTCATTTTGAATGGCCTCATCAAGACCAAATCTATCATTTGTTAAAGTGTGAGGATTGGGCATTGTATGCAATATAGATAAACAATAGAAGTAGTTTTATTCAGAAGTCTCATTTTATTACAGTGAACAACATCAACTGACAATCATAAGATATTTTAGTCTCCCTGGCCTAAATAAATTCTGTGTCCACCAGGAAAATGCATTTTCCTAAAAAGATACTCATATACCCTTCCTTAATCATGCATCTATGATTTCAGTTAAGTAATAAAGATATGCATTATTTTATAAAGAGTGCAAATTTTTGCAGTTCATCTACTGTGCTGTCTACAAGTAATGTACCACTAATCATTTAGTTTTGAGCTGGATCACTTAGTGTTCAGACTCTAGGCTCCACCAGAAAAATCTATCTTGCCTGATATTTACTCAGTGTCAATGCAATTTGCTAACTTCAAGTGCCAATTTGAATACAAATTGGGCTTGTAATGGGGTTTGTATTGAATCTGAATTACTTGTAATGCTGCAAAAAATAGAATTTATGAAACCTGATTTGAAACCATATTGCATTGGGTAACTGCATTTGGTTACTTGGAAAGTGAGAAATTTCTCACTGAAGTTGATTAATAAATTATAATTAAGTTCATACAAACCAAGTTAATTAAAATATTCTTTATGCTTTTATGTATGATATAATTCATCATGCAATTTTATGGAAACCACTGATGCAAACAGAGAATGCGCAGAAATTATCAGTCATCTACAAAATTTTTATATAGGGAAAAATGACAGCAGATAAGGTTTATTTGATTTATCAAAAAAAAGGTAGGAAATAAAACATAATAAAGAGATTTATATAATAAAGAGATTTTTCAGCTAGGCATGTTTGGAAAAAAAAGATAAGCCAAAAGATAAAGGCCAAGAAAACTATAAACTATAATCCAATCATTCACAATTTACTGTGAAATGTGTGTTTCATTGAGTTATATGAATTGCTGTCCTATTTAGTATATCTTCTCTTGGGATATTATTCTGACTTTCAGATTATCTATGTAGTTGCTACACTATTCTGTTGTACTATAACCAAAATCGACAGTGAAACTAGAAGGAAGGTAAAACTAAAGAGTTTGCTAATTCAGACAGAAGGAAACATCCATCCATCATCCTTTTTTCTTATTTTTTTATTTTATAATTATAGATTTCACCAGGTGCAAGCAGCTAGGCTGCAAGAAAAAAAGAGAGCAATCTAACTGCTCCTAGATATTAGGTAAAATCTTCCAGGATGAAAGAAGGGAGGAAAAGAACTTACACAAACTTCCTAGGTTTAGAAGTAGTTAGATAGAAAGTGGAATTAGAGTCTGATTGCATGTGCTATAACTAAATTATCTGATTTTCTTTAAAGCTTATTTTCCCCTAATTGTTACTCTAAATGTACCCTGGGATAAAAAGATTGTAGCAGCAAATATCATTTGGTAGCAATAACTGCTGCATATAACTAAACTGGTTGGTTAGAGCTGCTCTGATAATATTCAGACTCTTACAGTGATAAATTTCTTTAAAATATGACCTCTGCAATGAATCTCTTCCATGCTGCTTCCTTCCAGGTAAATTGAAATTACAATCTGAAACTTGACATGTATGAATAACTTTGGATTTTAAGGTAACCTTTAAAAAATATATATATTTTAGTGTATGGCTAATGTTAGCCAGGGATCACCAAAGCAACTGGCTGCCTCTGTGAAAGGAATTTTTTTGGGTGGTGTTATCTTACCCACGGGACGCCTGAATGTCGGTAGGCAATCAGGGGAGCTCCTTTCCTGTCCTTGGGTGGTTTATTCACTCACGGAAATCAAGCCACCTAGCTGCCGACCTCAGTGGAGATAATCTTAATTCAAATCTAAGAAAATCAACCAAGGCTACTTAGAAATCTTCAATAACCTATTTCAAACTATTTGTAAATCAGGCTATAAATAAATTCTTTGCTACATGAATCCTTTTAGCTAGTTAATATGTATGATTCCATTTTATAATAGTTTTCTTTACATGAATTAATTTTTCCCTTAGGCATCTAGAAAGTCACCTTGATGATGCTATTCATTATCATGATATTACCTTGCCTGAGGCAATTATTTTTTTTCACAAAGGCAAACCAAACTTCACTTATACACAGTAATTTTAATTTATAACTGCAAACAATTTAATTAAGAATAATTCTGAATTTCAAATTCTGACCATGCCCTGCAAGACACAGCAGAGATAATTCTAGATTGAGAGAATGGTCAGTATATATATTCAAGCTAAATCACCTAAAATACTGTACTGTCTTCTTGTTTTGCAAAAGTTTATTCAATATAAGCAGATTGGGCAGAATTCAGAATTTCATTTCTATTGAAATCAAATTTCTGTTATGAGGCATTTTAATATATCATACTGGATACTGAATAAAAGATTTAAATATTTTAACAAGTACCAAAATTTTACAGGCCAACCAACTATATATAAACAGAGAGGAAATCCCACATTCACTAGCTATGATGATGTTACCTAGTCAGGTAATGAAATATCTTCAAGCAAACAGCCAAGCTCAGAGAGTACTGAGGACTCCACAGTTAAAACCTGAGCTACATATATTCTCTTCTATTGAAGCTACTATGTTAGTCAAAATATGTAATTATTAGGTATTAATTATTAGATGCTCCTTTGATAAAATAGCAGATTTTTTTACTATATCAAATTGATGCTTAAATTCTGATTAAAAAGCTTACCTAGTCAGAATGTACTTATTAAAAAATATCCCAGAAATTAATGTGATAGTTGCAAAATTTTGACATGTAGAGATCTCCTTTCATTCGATAAACTGAGTATGTCAGGTTCCAAATGTTGAAGCATAGATCTTTAATAAAACCATACTGTCCTAAAAAGTGAAAGCCATTCTGTTTGGAAGGTTATTCATTCACTCAAATCCAAGAGCAAAGCATATTGTATCCCATTGGATCTGTCAGCTAGATTCAAAAGCTGTGTTTGTATCGTCTGTGCTGCGTTAGCAGAAAGTAATATGACAAGCCCCTTCTTCCTCCAGGGCTATGATAATAAAAATCTATCTATAAATCAACCAAACAAGTTTTCAGTGACTTAAAGGAAAATGATGCATAATGCCAATGAAGAACTTGTCTATAGGTAATACATATTTCTCAGTCTCTTTCCTCTCTTTGTTATGAGATAAAAATATTGAACTAGGTGCACTTGCTATTCAGTGCATGTAATGGCTGACAGTGCATGACAGCAAACTGCCACTTTGACCTTTCCAGTATTTTTCTGACAAGCTAGCTATTTCCACATGGGTTTATAGTTTCATCCAGGGAACAAAGCAAAGATTGAAAAACAAGCTCATCAGAAATACTGAACAAGACAATGCTATTTGAATTTTAGGATTGTCCATAGGGTGGCTCAAGTATCCGTATTTGTTGCTCTACAAATAACAAATTACCTTTGTTTTTGCTGTTAAAACTTTCTATTTGCCTTTACAAATATGTTGTAGCTCAAGAAAGCTATCTGATATCAGCTATTGGTCAAAAGAAGTACTAAGAAGAGACTGAAAGATAAGAAAAATGAACATTCCATTAATCATACATTAACTCGACAGTCATCCAATTTATGAAATTGTCAATGTGGATATTATGGGCTATTGATCCTTTCAGAATTGTCTCCTTTACTATTCTGCATTGTCAGGCATTCTACCTCATGAAAGTAACATGTGCATGTAGGTCAGGCTCTTGTCATGAGGAATGTCTCAGAAGCAGTGGTTACAGACAGAAAGAAATGTGAAATACATTGTTATTATTTGAAAATTGTGTTCGTTCAGACAGAAAATATTTTTTGTTCTCAAATAAAGTTTAGACAAGGTCACCTGTAATTTTTTTTTTATTCTTGAGAAGCAACAAAGCTGAAAAATTATTAATGCATATTTTTGTTAATCATTCTTTATTGATTAGATAGTATCACTATGATGAACCATATTTTTGCAAGGGAGAAAATTCAGATTTAAGAATATTAATATAGCATTGAATTATATTACAGAACAATGAAATATGCCTATTTAAGCTTTGATATTGCAAAGAAGATAATTCCATATTCTTGGAAGGACATATTGGTACAAGATCCTAAGACTGTCAACTCTTAATTAATTTGTTATTTATCAGCCTTTGAACTCGGTTTATATTGATTGAGAAACAAGTTTGACATGTGACTTGGGTTCACTCATTAAAAATCTATTGTAACATTTAAGTAACTACAATATTTCTTTGATATAAAAAGCAAAGAAACAATTATAAAATATCTAGCATTTCAATGGTATTTTAGTAATTACCAATCAATAATTGTTTTAAGGATTGTATTATCCTTAAATATTCTTAAAGTGAGAATAGTACAAAACCTTATATCAAACTCTATCATCTCTCTCTCTGTTGTCTATCTGTCTATTTGTCTATCTGTCTGTCTATCATCTATCTCATTAAAAAAAAAATACAGCAACATCCCGACAATCAAAAAACAAAAAAGGAAGAAAAAATAGAATAGGAAACTTTTCCCTTTATCCACCACTATGATAGTCAACAGTAACATTTTATCACTCTCTTAACATAAAAATAAATGCTTCCTCATTCCATGTCATTCGATTTTCTATAAACCAACTTTAAATCTTCAATTTTTCTTTTATTAACCAGCAAAGAACATATAAAAAGTACTGCAACTAAAATTTGAAAAACATATCATTATAACAATAAATAGTTACAATTCTATATATACTTGTGTAATGCAATATTATGTTAATACAATATATTGATTACATTAATATAATATTAATCAAAACATATATTTCTGATATATTTACACAACAAAGTTTTCTAACCTACTGTATTTTGTATAAATGTTTCCCATATTTTATTATACGAAATCCTTTCAGTGAAGTACACAAAACATTAGGAAATTGTAGTATAACACTCTGCAGTAGATGAGTTTCTTTGTTCTACTTTTGTTCCATCGAAGGGGTAATAGTATTCTTTCATTATTATTATTGCAATAATTGTAAGCTTCTGTGAAATTTAAAACTCATTCAAGCAGCAGCTTTTAAGAACCATTGTTTTGTACCTCTAATAGCTTGAACTTATATGGCAAGTTTATTTTTCCTTCCTCAGAAGTGACCTTTGGTAATAGACTTTTTTAAAAAAATCTAGGGATAGTACACATTCTTCTGCTGCATTTGGCCTTAGCAGCAGCTTAAATCAGTTACGTAGTACACAATCTATTTCCCATTTTCATTACATTTTCCACTTCCTTGAAAGATCCAGCATGTAAATGGCTGCTGCTTTTCTCTCTGACCTAGAAATTCACAGACATCACCGTAATTGAAACATAGAGTTGAACAAGCAGCTTGGAGATTTACAACTTTAACCTCCTGGTGAAGAAGAATTAACTCATCAACACACCAGTATATTAAACCAGCTCAACTGTCTTCAGCAATTACAAACTGCATTACTTTCTTCCTCAGTTCTGGAATGATGGAAATGGCTCATTTAATCATTTTATTCAAAGGGCTTTGACAAAAGGTTCTTTCCCATTTGTTCCATTTTAGATTTTTGTGAATCTAACTTTATTAGCTGTTCAATGTTTTGGCAGAAGCCTAATGGCCAGTATAACTCAAATATTCCTTGCTTGTGCCATTTCTGCATTAAATATAGCCTACCTGTAACAAATCAGATTTTGCTGAAATTAATAGCTCACCAGAGCTATTATCAGCTTTATCAGAGACTGCCAGGAATAAGGCAGAAGAGTTTTAGCTTGCCTGATCTTCTGGACATTTCTGTCTTCTTCTGCTGTAGTATTTTATGGATTCAAATCACACTTCAGTTTTCTTTAAATAAATCTCTGTATTAAGCATGACATCATTGGTATCTTGTTCTCAGAACGAATGGTTTTGAACAAAAAAGACATAACTTATTATATCTTTTTTGCATTCTCCAGATGCCTGGGAATTTCAACTCTTTCATTCACGTTGTCTGACAGTTTGAGGTTTTGATTCCAACACATCTGCATAATATCAGATGGCGAACATTGGTAACAATAATGGTATCTTTCAGGATAGACCACTGGAAAAGAATTTTAATGATCCTGTTTGATGATTTTGAACTGTTACTCAGACCTATGTTATAGGTTCCAAAATTGGTATAGTTCAGGGTGATATGCTACCGCTTTGCTCCAGTACGGGTGAACCGGTAGTGATAAAAACTACCAGTTCAGATGAACCGGTAGTTAAAAAAAGCTACTGGTTCCTTTGAACTGGTATTTCCGATGATCAGCTGTGCCGCAGGGTTTAGCTTCGCTAGAAAGCAGGAACACCTGCTTTCTAGCGAAGCTAACTCGAGTGGCACAGCTGATCTGCCCTCACTATTCTACTTACCTTCCCAAGCCTCCTTTTGGAGTGTACTGTGCATGTGTGCACCCATGTGTGGCCAGAGAACCGATTGCAAACCAGTTCAGATTTTACCACTGGTATAGTTTGTCTTCCATGCTGGAAGAACCAATGTGAATAACTAAAGCTCCCATTATGCCCAACACTGGGCATAATTGGTTGAAAATTCTCAGAGTTGCAGTTGAGTAATTTGCATATTACCATTATAGAAAGCTTACTTAGATGACACTAGAGGGTGAGTTTAAGTGCAGTAGTACAGTTTTGTCACTAAAATTAACAACAATAAATATGCATAATCCACTCAATCTTCTCTGGAACTCATTTTTACATTATATTTAGCAGAAATCAATATCTTAAATCAGTAATAAAGTTTATCTGAAATATGCAATATGTGGAATGTGGAATATGCAATAAAATAGTAATATATGGAATATGGATTGAAATATCTTTGAAATAATATAGCTAAAAATTATATAATTACATTCTAGTAATATCATTTAGAAATATAATGCTTTTAAGGAAAGGTTTAAAGAAAAAACAAGACATGTATAGTGTTTTTATTTTAATTATTTATTTATATAATTTATATAGCTGTCCATCTTAAAACAAGTATCAAAATAAGATATTAGGAATAGGTACATTTCTCTATCCTTTTGACTGAAAATACTTACACATAATATTACAGATCTGATAGCACTCTTTCTTTTTCCTTTAGATAATTTCTATAAAATCTTTTACACTATATTTTTCAGTTAATTCCATTTCCATAACAAAATAGAATTGTTTTCAAAAATGCTTTTTAAAGAAAAGAAATGGGAAAATATTATTTGATTGTATCATACTACTTTAAGCATACAGGTGGACTCTTGGACCAATTGCAAATAGATAAAAATGGACAAAAATATTAATGAAAATATGGTGTTTTAATTTAATAGTCAAATATGAAGACCAACTTCAATCCATAAAACTATATTCAAACAAAACAGGGTCAAGAAAGTTTATGAGAAAAAATGTCTTAGAAAGCAGCGTAGAAAGCAATGTCTTAGCTGAAAATATTAAAAGTGAATATTGCATTCCAACAGTTAGTTCAAAATTTAACACTGCTATTGGAACCTTATAGGGTAATACAAAATGTTAGTACAAAGTGTAGTATAGAAAGTCAAATAACATTTTTATTAAAAATAAATCCTCCTTCTGCAGCAGAAATTACAGATGTATGACTAATCCACAGCATATGGCATTTCCATTTGTACTAGAATAAAAAATTTAAGTACATGCTAGCTTGATACCATTATTGTTTATTAAGAAAAAAATGTGGAAAAAAGTCTTACAGTAACAATGTAGAAGTTACTACAGTAAATGAATAATGTTTTAATAAAACCAACCCAATTCTGGTAAATGTTTTGGTCTCAGGTCAGAAATAGGAGGCCCATTCTTGACCCTGTACCCGTTACATTATATTTGGTCCTCTTGAACTGAACTGCAGTGGTTTGAAACCCTTCTCAGTCAAAGTCCTGTGAAGATTGTAGGTGGAATGTCAGCATCATCAAGGACTTCTGCAATAATGGATTTGCACTGGAATGAGTATCTATCTCAATAAATACTCTTCCAGCAGGGAAACATTGGAACTGAATGTTTGTTTATGTACACCGAGAGCGTATGCACCAAGACAAATTCCTTGTGTGTCCAATCACACTTGGCCAATAAAGAATTCTATTCTATTCTATTCTATTAAATGTATTTTAAATAAGGGGAGGGGGGCTGGATTTCAGTGAAACACAATTTGTATGTTCAATTAATTAATCCATATTAAAACATCCTCAACAGATAGTTATAAAAACTTCTACTTGAACATTTCCAGTGAAATAAAATCCACCATCTCTCTGGATAATTTTAGTTGAAGTGGTTTTGCTATCAGAAAGGGTTTAGAAATCTACCTTCTCCTGTAAATATATCAGACTGTGTGGCAAAAAAATGAAGGATTGTTTTGGATTTTCTTTTCTGTGCCACCCATCCAAATAATTGAATACTCTCATATGGGGATCTTCCCCAGTTTTCTCAAGGCTAAATATTCTCAACTCCTTCAATCACTCTTCATAAAACTTAGTTTCTAAGTTTCTACCAGTTGGTTTTGTGGTGTGGAGACAATAACTTGTTCCTTAACACCAATAAGACCAAGAAGATTATAGTGGACTATAGAAGGAACAGATCAGACATCCAGCCCTTGCTTATCAATGGAGACTGAGTGGAGCAAGTGGCCAGTGTTAAGTTGCTGTCTGTTAGCATAAAAGAGGACCTGACCTGGGGCACTCACATTGCAGCACTGGTCAAAAGGGTCCAGCAGAGATTATACTACCTGAGACTTCTCAGGAAACAGCAACTGAATGAAAAACTGCTGGTAACCTTCTACTGCTGCACCGTAAAAAGTATTTTAACTTATTGCACCTGTGTATGGTTTGCCAATTGCACAGTGGCAGATAGGACAGCACTCCGGGGGTTAACCAGTGGTGGGTTTCAACTGGTATTACAAACGGTTTGCTTTGCATGCATGCTTCATTCACACACATGCCAAACCTGTGCTCCACACAAGTGAACTGCATTTCAGAACAGCTGAGGCACGGCAATGTTGGGCTAAAAATATAGGTAGATATAGCATAGGGGCAGGCGGGAGGGCCCAGTTGACAGTCAGAGTGAACCAGTTCGCTCTCAGCTCACCATCGCTGCTACTGGTTCACCTGAACCAGGGCGAACCAGTAGAAACCCATCACTGGGGTTAACGTCATTGCCCAGAAGATCATTGGTTGCCCTCTCCCCTCTTTGGAAGAGCTTTATAGCTCCCACTGCCTTAAGAAAGTTCAAAACATTTTTAAAGATCCATCTCATCCTGGACACTCTTTTTATGAACTATTACCATCTGGCAGATGGTACAGGATAAGAAAAACAAGGACAAATAGGCTGAAAACAACTTCTATCCCAGGGCAGTAACTATACTGAATTCTACTGTATAGTGCAATATTAATGCAATATCAGGGGTTTTCAATTCAATTGTATAGAATGTGAAGGATGTGTGTTTGTGCTTTATTTTTATAGTTATAATGTACACTGAAGATGGCATTTAAATTTAATTGTACAAGGTACAATGACAATAAAGTAAACTAAACTAAACTAAACTATTTTATAACTGAAACATCAATCATACTTCTAAAATACAAGATCATGAATTTACTTGTTGGAAGAGATATATCCTAAGCTAGTATAATGATGGGAGCACCTAATATCCAACTGAATATGAGTAAGAGTCCATATTTGGGGTTATGTTTTGGTGATTAGGGCAGTGGCACATTATTATTTAGCCATCTTTATTGCATCCACCAATAGCCACCTAGGGGCACTGTTTAAGGGACTCATTCCCTGTTGGGGAAGGACAAGTCACAGGAACATCTATTGGGCCACTAGGAGGACTATTCTTGTTACCTGGCAGAAAATCACTTGGATTTGCTTAAAGCGGACTCTAACTGGATAGAACCAATAGAGGTACATGAAGCAGAATCTTTAAAAAGTTATCTCAAGTGAGTTCGGTCCTGTGACTCCTGAGGAAATAGATAGGATCCTTGGATGATGAACTCAACCACCAGATCCCTCCTGGGAGTGATCTCTGATTGGATCCATATGGTGGGATCAGCTTCTCTGAAAAAGAAGGTCATTTCCTTGGCTTTGAAAGAGATGGTTGAGTGCCCCCTCTTCAAGAAGGTGCATCCAAAAATCCCAGGCAATTTTCATCCAGTTTCCAATCTTCCCTTTTTAAGGAAAATAATTGAGATGTGGTCAGCTTTGGTTTCCAAGGATAGAGCTCCATTGTTCACAGTACCTTCTGACTAACTGTGTGAAGTTTGGGAGTGGGGGCATCCTTCTGTGTGATTCTTCTCCTTTCTTTGTAGCCAGGGGAGGAGAAAGGCCAAGTCACCACTAGGTGGGTCTGTTGGTTTAAGATTAGATAACATCAGCACACAGATGATATCCAGCTATATAACTCAGCTCCTGGGTTGACCAGGACATGCTGTTGAGGTCCTGTTCCAGTGTCTAAATCTTGCAGGTCTGGATGGGTGGAATACTTTCAGACTCAATCCTGGGAATATCAAGCAATTAGATATTTATACTCCCAAATTTTCCATCTTGGATGGGCTTGTACTTCAACACTCAGATTACCGAGTCGAGGTGGCACAGTAGTTAGAGTGCAGTACTGCAGGCTACTTCAGCTGACTGCTAGCTGCAGTTCAGCAGATTGAAT
>JANHFM010002244.1:35271-46513 GCA_032468115.1 Grayia smithii
CAACACGTAAGAAGACGAACGGACATAACAATGACAGAGACACACATTAAGGTGCATGGGTCTTTCTTCCACCTCCGGTGCTGTGAGGTATGGTGTCGGACTGTCCACACGGTGGTCGTTCGGGGGGGTGTTAGCTGACGCCCCAAGGCCGGGGTGACAGGCTGCCCCTCTACTAGGAGCTGATCTAAAGACGAACAGGAAAAGAAAAACCAATATGAGGTGAAAACACACAATATCAACCCCCCCCAGCCCCTGGTTTAAGGGGGTATCTCCTATGGAAGGTTCGTAGTAGTCGTGGAGCGTGTACATCCTGTACACGTACCCAGGACGCGTCCTCGAGTGGGTATCCCTTCCAGCGCACGAGATATTTCAATCGCCCTCTGCTACATACTGAATCTAATATTTCTGAGATTTCGTATCGATCATTCTGCACGGAGCCAGGTCGGATGGAGACCGGTGTACTGGTGGGTGCGGGTTTCAGCAAGCTGCTGTGAAACACCGGGTGGATTCGTCCAAGAAACGGTGGTAATCACAACCGGACTGTCACAGGATTAATGATCTTAGTTATCTGGAAGGGGCCCATGTATTTGGGACCCAGCTTCCTACTAGGGAACTTGGACCGAAGATATTTGGTTGATAGATATACCCGCTGTCCAACATAAAACGGTGGGTTGTCATTCCGTTTCTTGTCTGCATAGCGTTTATAGGTGTCAGCCGCTTTGGATAAGGCTACACGTATCTGGGGCCATAGGCTATCAATTCGTGACCCCCATCCTGTTGGGTCAGCGGCTCCTGTGGAGTGCCCGATCGGAAGGTCTGGGATGGCCGGCAAGTCTATTGGTGTCTATGTACTTTTGTAGTTCCGCTAATTCAGGTGGGGTCATCGCGTACATACGGGGTTTGGGAAACCTCGCTCTAGGCAGCAGTTCAATAGCGCAATCGGTCTCCCTATGGGGTGGTAGGACCTCACACTCCTGTTCCCCGAATACCACCGCCAAATCCCTGTACTCTCTGGGATAGCCTTCACTTCCCCATTCATCACTCGTTCCTACGTTTGCCTTCTCTAGTCTAGTTCCAAGTTCCGAAGGCGGGGTTGGGCCCACGGAGAGGCGTATCTTTCAGTCCCCATTCTCCCACCAAATTGTCGGTTCCCATCTATCCAACCACACCAACCCTAGGATCAGAGGTTCCGTCATTAGTTCGACCACCACAAACCTGATCATCTCCCAATGCCCATTGATACATAGTTTCACTGGCTCAGTCATGTCTGTGGACGCCCTTCCCCCCAAAATGGACCAGTCCATCTGTTCAAACTGAATCAGGGCCTTCATTTGCCTGGTCGTCAGCTTTAACGCCTTCACCAATGCCCTGTGGATAAGGCACCTTGTGCATCCCATGTCAATGAGAGCCCGGGTGGTAACTGACTCTCCTGTGTTTATGTTACCGATCGACAAGGGTATCCGAAAAGGTGGTACCGGGTCACTTACCATTGAATCTCCCGGGTCGTCCTCTGGGCTGTCCTCCGAGCTCTCCGTCCCTCCGTTCGGCCGAAGAGTAATTTCAGAGCTTTCTCGGCTCTCTCGTCCTGATGGATTAGAGGAGATAGTGGCCACCCGTGACTTGCTAGATGGAGTGGAGCGCCCACGAGGTGAGGCTCTCCGTTCAGTGGACCGTGCCCATGAAGGTGACATCGGTCAAGGTGGTGCGGTGCACTCAGCTGCCCGGTGCCCCTCCCAGTTGCACCGAAAACAGTGGAAAGGGGTACGTCTCCCCACGTCCAATGCCTGCCTCGGGTCCTCACGGCTGCTCTCCATGCTGGGCCTAGCGACTTGTTCTCTCAGTCTGTGCGGAGGTGGGGCCCTGTACTCGCCTCGACCCCGGAATTCCCGCAAGCTCAAATCCAGGTCTATAGCTGCAGCACACCAGGCCGACAACAGCAATGGCAGTCCCCGGTAGATGCATGCCTGCCTCAAATCCCTGTCCAGGCCAGCCCGGAATTGATGCACCAACATCCTTTCCGGCCACGCTCTCAACCAACCAGCCACTCTTTTGAACTCCTGCACATATTCACGAGTCGAACGACCTCGCTGCCTCAACGCCATTAATTCCCCTTCCTTGATCTGCGCCCGCATTCCGTCTTCGAAACGGCGGCGTAAAGCCTCCAGGAAAGGCCCTATTTGAGTCAACTCTGGTGCATGGTCCGTATGGAGGTCCGCCACCCAATCGGCAGCCTCTCTTGACAGCATCCCTGTAATTGCTACCACCATAGCCCATTGGGAGGGGTATCGATGTCCGTATACATCAAGGTGACTAAGAACCTGGCTGATAAAGAGGGCGACACAGTCCGGGTTTCCGTTAAATGCTCCCTGGATAGGCGGTGGTCCCCAGGGACCCTGCGGCCCCCACTCCCTTCCGGGGTATTGTTCCACTCTCCCAGATCTCTGACTGCTGCCCCTACCCAGCCCACCACCCATCTCCATGTGACCATACTGCCTTTCAGCACTCCAGGGGGGAGGGCTGAGCCGTTTTCTATGTTCCCGGGACTATGTTCTTCTCTGTCCCATGCCGGGGCGTGATCCCGGAAGCTAGCCTCCCCGAATTTTTCCCGCAACACCTCCAGCGTGCTGGCGCCCAGGTCAGTCGAGTAGCTCTCTCTGTCCTCCGCAGCCACCCATCGTCTCTCCTTCCATCCCTTAAACCGGTCCAACGTCGCGTCCCACGTGCCAGCCGGCCTCTCCCGCCAAACAGCTTCTCCTGCTGTGCCCGAACTGCCTTGCTGTGGCCTCTCCTGAGCTCCCTCATGTCTCTCCTCCCCCCCCAGACATCCAAAAGCGACTGCCTGTCCTTAGGTCTCACGGCGGGCTGTCCGGCCGCTTCGGACGCCACCCCCATCACCAGCTGACTGTTCACTCCCCTGCGACATCGTCAATGAGCCATCCGCTCCTTCCGCCATGCTGACCCTGCTCACTCTAGACGTGATCGTTGAGAGTGAAGAAAAGAGGGGAACACTGACTTTCCTGTCAGTGCGTCAAGGCACGAAGCAAGACATTCAGTTCTGGATTCCTTTATTTCGTCTGCCTTCGTTCCAAGCACACGTTAACAATCAAAGTCAACGTTGGGAGCTACCACCTCCCAACACTCCTTTAAACATCCCAGGCTCTTCCGCGCCAATCACGATCGTGGCTTGGAGTCCGTCATGCTGGGTAGCCAATCAGGCGAAGCAGTGCATCCCTCAATGGCGCCAGGTCTCCGTCCCCCTGTGAGCTAATCCCGGCCGCCTGAATCCACTCACCCACCCGTGCGAGCAACAAACAACACGTAAGAAGACGAACGGACATAACAATGACAGAGACACACATTAAGGTGCATGGGTCTTTCTTCCCTCTCCGGTGCTGTGAGGTATGGTGTCGGACTGTCCACACGGTGGTCGTTCAGGGGGGTGTTAGCTGACGCCCCGAGACCGGGGTGACATCCACATTTTACCCACCTCGGAAGGATGGAAGGCTGAGCCGGTGAGATTCGATCTGCTGAACTGCAGCTAGCAGTCAGCTGAAGTAGCCTGCAGTACTGCACTCTAACCACTGTGCCACCTCGGCTCATGGATCTCATCTATCTCATCCTGGGCACCCTTTTTTGAACTATTACCATCTGGCAGACGGTATGAGATAATAAAAACAAGGACAAATAGGCTGAAAAACAGCTTCTATCCCAGGGCAGTAACCATATTGAATTCTACTGTATAGTGCAATATTAATGCAATATCAGGAGTTTTCAATTGTATAGAATGTGAAGGATGCGTGCTTGTGTTTTATTTTTATAGTTATAATGTAAACTAAAGATAGCATTTCATTTCATTGTACGAGGTGTAATAACAATAAAGTAAACTACAATCTAGTTTCTTAGTTTCTGATCATCATTGTTGAAGATTTGTAACATATATAAATCTAATAAATATTTTTCCATTTCCTCATTCAAATCTGCTTTCAGCTTTATATTATCCCTTTTCTGTAATTTTCCTATTTCCATTTCATCAGTTAAGTCTTTCCTGTTTATTAATATCAAGTCAGGGATAGTTAATCCTGTTCTGCTTTCCTCTACCTTTGAAGGAGAAAATTTCAACAAAACTAATTAGTAGTTTTCTGGAAAAAATATGCTTGACAAAGTTAGGCTTTTCACCAATGACAGGACAATTAAATTCCTTTTTCACTGTTATTTCATCCCACTTTCAAATATAATTTCTATATTTTAAATACAATCTATATTTATTTTTTAATTCTGAGAAAACAGACAGTAACAATAATATGGTTTTTACACTTATTCTGACTCAGATACTCTTTATAATATTGCCGGCCACTCATCTGATTATCTAAACAGCTTTTTCCTTTCAATTGCTTATATCACAAACTGAAACCTTCATTTGCTACATTCCAATAAACAAAATAATAATAAAGAAATAAGGTCCCTGATATATCTATTAGATTATATTCATACATAAAAAGCAGAAGTTCATTTTAATGTTTTTTCTTACTATGAGCATTAATGTATGGACAGCAAAGTCTATAACTTTATAAGCCAATCTTTTTTCTGCTTTTTCTTTTACTAGTTTAATCGATGCTGTAAAGGAAGAGAAAAAGAGTTAATCACTTTGAAACCTGCCAATCTAAATTATGAACAAAAAGCTGCCAATTTCAGGAAATTCAAAATCTAACAACTAATTAGGAGCAGTAAGTTTTCTCTTTCTCTGAGAACTTTTAAGAGGAACAAGGGACAGTTTCATTTTGCCTTTGTTCTTTTGGCTTCCTGGTTTGGCTTCCATGAGGTGAGGAACACAACCCAACCTTCAGAAAGTTGGAGAATTATCTAAATGGAATTTGATGAGACTTAGGACCCTCTTTTTGTTTATGCTATGAATTGATCTGATCCGTTTCTTTGAACTTTCTCCTATTTCATATTACTGGTGTTTATTTCATAGTACGTGTTCATGCCTGGAATAGAGGCTGTGAGTTAAACCACCCAGCTCTTGTGATATTTTCCTTTATCCTTTCTCAATTAGCTCCTTGACCTTCATTTACATAATAAAGAACATTGCCTTTTTCAACAGGGAATTTAGCCTACCACGTAGCTTGGCCATTCTGCTAGTTAGAAAAGAGGAAGAAATGAAGAGAATCTACTTACTACGTCCTAAGGAAAAAGAAAAGGCAGAAATGTTCTTTGCAAACCGTGATCATGGCAGTGACCAGATGGGCCCCATCCAGACTACTCCAGAGAGGAAGACTTAGATACTCCTATTTGAGAAAGCCAGAGTAGGCAATTATACCACAGCTGTTTTTATGCATGTGCAGATTCATTTGGCAAAATTATTATGAATAGGAGGTTTAAAGCACTTTTTTTAAAAAGAAATTCTTTTCTACATGCCAGAAGAGGCAAATGAAACATCCAACATGAAATGGTAATGTCCCAATCATCAATAGAAATGCAACTGATCTATGGAATTGATTGCATTAAAAACAATGTTTAATATAACATCTGATGCCGATAGATTATTACAAATAGGAAAAATGCTAGCCATTATTCTTTCTATTATTCCCTTTTCTTTTAAAATTTTTCATGAAAAGAGCTGGGCATAAAAGTGCCACAATCCAGTACAAGCTACCATGTTATATAGTCTTCAAAATATTAGAAATATGTGTTCAATGTCACAGACAATTGTCCAACTTATAAATCATACATATATTTATGGGGTATACTTCCTTTTATATACCCAGAGGCATAATTTCAGCAATGTCAATGTGACAATTCATGTGACAGTAATTGTTAAACATCTCTATCGTTCAGTATAAATCATCTGTGAAAAAGTATACATATTTTGAAGTCTAATGTTTGCAGACATCTATTCAAAGCTGGAAAATATGACCTTTAACAATGAATGGTAATTTTAAGAACTATTTATGTTGTGAAACATGATCATGAAGCTAATACAGGTGTAGCCTTGCATAGCAAAATCACATACACTAAATTTTGCATAAAACAGGTAGAATTGACCCATTGGATTCCCTCAAATCTTAAATCTGACCCAGGATATCTGTAGGAGGAAGAGATGCTGCCTAAGAGCAATCGGAAGACTGATTTAATGAACAGAAAAAGAAATGCTAATTAATCAAGCAGTTGAAAGTAGTGGCAGGCAGCTTGTACCTTCCGATTTACAAGATTAAGTTAGAAGTAAAATTATCTCATTTAGTCTTGTTTCCTGTCAGGTTGACATTGAGGTACAACAGCAATGGAATTATTTTTGCGACCAGATAATGCTAATTTTGCTACGAAAACAATTGCAGCCTTTCCTGGACCAGATGACTATGTCTGTGGTCCCCCAGAATGAATTACTGCAACATGCTTTATATGGGGCTCCCCATGAAAAGCATCCATAAGCTATAAACGTTAGAGAATGCAGTGGTTTGGGAGGATTATGGGTATTCTTCTTTGTTATCAGGTACACCGGATTCCAATGGGCTTCCAAATGGAATTCAAAGAGCTGATTATTACTTACAAGTTATTCTAGCCCTGGGTCAGGATTTTTGGAAAATTAGATCTGATGGGAGATTATTGCTTTGAGGCCATTAATTAAGGAATATATCTTCAGCATCCAGAAGACATGCTTGTTCAGTCATAGCATCTGCCTACACTTTGCCACCTGAAATTAGGCTAGTCTTTAAACTTCATAAACTGTATTCTGGAAAGCATTTAAGATCTGGCTGTTCTGCCAGGTATATGAATTGAGTTGAATGAGTTGAGTGAGATGCGGTTGGTTATTTTTATTTTGAGGTTTTTATTCTTAGCTTCTTTTCATTCAATTTTTGTTAGTTTTTTTAGAGCATTATTCAATTTTATAATTTGTTTAACTGCAAGAGTAGGGGGGTAAGTAAGAATAAGAGGGATTGTTATGTATAAGTACATAAATAATAAAAAAATATAAACTGGTCGTATTTTAAGGCTGTACATGCAATGAACATTATTTAGTGCGCAGGACATGGCATTTTATCACCGTAATTGGAAATATGAACAATCTTATAGCCAGGAACTTTATTAAAAATCCGTACAGATGTTCACATATTCCTTAGAAACAATATAGTAACTAATGAAGTTCTATGGAGTATGTCATTTCACTTCCGAAGTAGAGAACAGTTTTTATTTGAAAGAAAATAGTGGCAGCCAGGATAAAGAAGAGAGAAGATGTCTCCCAAGTTTCTTGGCTCTATTGAAGAATGTAAACATGATTTGCTTTCTTTGAACAAAATATCCCAGAAAGGAAATTCATCATGTCATTTATGTGCTGTAATACAGTGTTCAAAGGGAAATGCCACCTGTTTGAAGCAGATGGCAAATTATCACTGAGAGAGCAATCGCCTGCACTGAAGAGACCATTTGCTAATTCCAACATCAGAAGGTAATTCAGGTGCTGCAAGTCAAAGCAAACTACTTTATGATTTAGGGTTTCCCCCCACTGTTTTGCTAACACCAATGCTGAATGTTAGTTAGTGTCTTTTCTTTATGTTCCTCATCATTATGACATGCACCTAGTCTGAGCCATGCAGTTTAGACATAGAGAGATCCAAAACCCTAACATTTCTTCTTTAATATGATGAAATATTTAGCTTCCAATTAAGCACAGTTTGGAGTTTATTGACCATTAATTTATTTATTAAATCTATATGCCGCTTCAACCATAGTTAGTTGACCATAGTAGAACAACAGTGTGATCAGTCTTATATGTATTTTTGCAAGTCTAAAATCCCAGAGGGAGTGATTGATTACAATCTTAAATTTTAAAAAAGGAAGAAAAGAAACTCACAGACAAGTAAGTTATCACTGGGATAATACCTTTATACTATTAACCTGGATAACTATAGTTAAAATTAAAGCTTTTCAACATACAGATACAATTTGCAAATCTTTGTATGAATACACATTGAAGCAAATTTCAAATCCAATTCAATGTACAGAATGAAATTGGATGCTCCCCAAGTGATTTTTTGGTATCTGGTGTAGCAGTTTCAAACAATATGTTTTATGGCCCGAATCAGGAGGATTGGCTGTTTTTGAGATGGGCTCCTGAAATTAATATCACTAGCTAGCCAATGGGTTTTATCATAATCATAATGCTATCAGGGCCCTTAAAAGAGGCTTATGCTCTACTCTCACACTCTTGATAGAATTTGTGAGGCAAATAAATCTGGAGAGGCAGTGTATGCAAAGGTATTCATATACATATTTGGGGGGGGGGAGAAAGAGAGAGAGAGAGACAAACAGAGAGAGAGAGAGAGAAAGAGTGATTTCTTTCAGGTGTGATTAAAAGGTGTGATTAAGGTGTGTTTCTCTACCTTTTCAAAATTCATTCATTCCATTCTTTTATACTAGTCCTATGGCACACTGGGTGGTAGAGATGTTTTCTGTAGGGGCAAAAAAAAATGTACAGAAGACATGAACATTTTGGCAGAAGTGATACAATTCTTGGCAAGCATTTTCTTCTCCATCAACAGCGTAGCTTCTTTCATTCAGCCTGTAACTCACAATGTTCATCAACAGTAATGATGGAAAAGATAAAGAACCTGATCTATGTTATCATGAGTTGGGTTTGATTCCTAGTGGCTCTATGGGCAGATGGCCTCTATCACATCTATTCCCTACAACAGTTGCAGTTCTTTCCAGAAACATTTCTGTCATAACCTTGATCACACCCAAATCTATTTTTTCTAATCTATCTGTTCACACCACACAACTGAAGTATGGTAGTCTCTATTTGTTAGTCTTATTCTCTCTACCTCCCTCTCCTTCCCTCTCTCTTTTCCCTGCCCCACCTCTTTTGCTCTCACTCTCACTCTAATTCAAACTGCCAGCATTTTGACCAGCAACTGAGAAGGCGGGTTTCCCTCTACTAGACCACTTCATTCCAAAACCTATATATTAGATTTGGCCAATCAGGATACTACTTGATTTGCCCCACAACAGTCCTGACTAGCAACTGCACTCCAAGGCCATACCTAAGCTTCTTCTCCCTGGATTTTGATTGTTTGTCTGTTTTGTCATGCCAGCTCAGGCATAGCCAGCTTGGTCACAAAACATATGCCACGTGCTACAATGGCCCATTCTGGTCCATTAGAATATATGTATTCTTAAAACAAGTCTTGTCCTAGTTGTTCAGCTACAATGGTCTATATAACAAACGCTCTCACTTCTTGGTCATTTTTTTGGGTCATTTTTTTTTTTATTTTGCTTAGGACAAGTTTAAATCTTAACATTGAGTTAATGGCAATTAGCATAGCAAGAGGTTCTTGGTACAAACATTTAACATTCATTACAACAAGAAAGGCTGTGAATGCCAATTTCTCTGTGCCAGATAATTTCTCTTTGGCCTGATTTTCTCTGTCAGCTTCACTGCTAGAGCTTGCTTAAACCAGTCAACCTTTCTTTCTCTGTGTGCCTGCTGTGCCACAATGATCCAGCTGGGCTGCTGACTGCAATGATTAGTTGTATATATCAGCCTGTTATAGTCTTCCAGCTTATTACAATCTGTCTCTGCCTATCTAAGGGGCCTAGGTGATGGGGGGGAGAGAGGGGGAGGGAGAGAGGGAGAGAGAGAGGGAGAAAGAGAGAGAGAGGGAGTGGGAGAGGGAGAGGGAGAGGGAGAGAGAGAGAGACTTTTAGCTAAGATCCCCAATTAGCCTATATCTATGTTTGTTTGTTTATTGCAGACTACTTTTGACAATCTCTGACTTTTATTCTGCCTCCTCAACTCCTTTCGTTTGCTTCTGATAGCATAGTGTCTCTGCGCTGAGACTTCTGCAGTAGCAAAAAGATGCCAGCCAGCCACTACCAGTCTGTCAAAAGTCCTGGCACCAATCTACAACAATGTCAAAATGGGAGGAAGTGGTCCTTTCAGAAGAGCAGATCTTATAATTGCTAAGACATAGCATTGGCAGCAAACTGCAACTCATAATATCTGCATCATGTGAAACAGCAGCCAGCAGCCCGTAATCATGTGGTCTTTCACAGAAAAGGTTCAACTTGCCAATAAGCTATGCCAGCCTACCTGGCAAACCACAAAAGCCAGTAGCAGACGGTGTAAAAGTACACTTACACAAGGACAAATTAATTGGCATCCTTTAGGGCTTCTACAAAAACAGCCAAGCTTTTCTTTTTACTTTATTCAAAGATGTACTAATGTGAAAAATGCTTGCAAAGTCATTTTTGTGGAAGCTGAATCCTGTTATTTTCACCACTCAAGGTGCAAAATGAGATTATAGTAAGGGTTCAAGTGGTAGGCTTAAATCAATTTCAAAGCTTCTGGTTCTCTGTTAATGTAACATTATGGGATTTAAAGGTAAAAGACTCAATAGCTAAACATAGCGTTCTTTCTCTTCTCAAACATCTGGGTCATTAGCAATGTCACTGATGCTTTTATTCTAACTAAATCAATACATGAATCAGAAATCTAACCCCCAATAAAAGTTATTTAACTACAATGTATTCAAAAAGACAGTTCTTTTCAATGAATTTGTCTCACAATAAAATGTATTGAAACACCAATAATCATTAATCCTTAAAGAATTGTATTAGTGAAAGGAAAAGGTGTCATTTTAAGACTGGTGCAACATGGAGATTTACAAAGTTACATATGAATTATATTTATTTAAATGACATTCTAAATAGCTTTGATTACTAATTTTCTATCACATTTGAAATGGTTAGGGTAGCAAAGAGATCTCCTAATAAAACTAGAGTACTTTTGTTAAAGGTAATTTTAGAGCTAAAATTAATTTCATTTGTTTATTTAGAATATTTATGTCCCATATATACATATTTTGTGTCAAATTTATATTTACTGAGAAATAAATAAGGGAGACTAGTATAGATCTATTTCAAGCTATTTAGCTCTCACCAGCTAGCCATACCCTTCTGGGATTTGAACGTGGGCTGTTTTTACATATTAGGCAGTTGTATTAATCTTTAAGTATGCTTCCTCCTGTATTTGGGTAGACCAGGTGCTTTGACAGAAGAAAAAACATATAACCCCTCCCTGGTACAGCTGAGAACAGGAGGAGAACTTGTGACTTAGAGGTTAGTACAACTGCCTAATACGTAAAAATAGCCCAAGTTCAAATCTCAGAAGGATATGGCTAGCTGATGAGAGCTAAATAGCTTGAAATAAATCTATACTAGTGTCCCTCTCATATTTGGGTAGACCAGG
>JANHFM010002244.1:46613-57468 GCA_032468115.1 Grayia smithii
ATTCGGTGTATAAGACGCACCCAGATTTTAACCCCCTTTTTGGGGGTAAAAAGGTGCGTCTTATACTCCGAAAAATACGGTATTTTGTATATTTTGTGGTCCCACCAGTTCTTACTTCTAGCAACTGGTATTTATTGCATGTTGTCCATGCGCCATGTGCCATGCACTATGCACCATGTGCCATTGCACCAATGTTGGTACTTTGCCATGCTATTGTTTGTAGTCAGTCTCTGCAGTATTTTTTGCAGCAGCTAGCCAGGTGGGTCCACTGTTTTTTCAAATTCTTTACAGAAGTGATACTTGCTATCTATTGCTATCTTCTCATTTCAGGATTTCTATACATTTTGTGCAGCCAAAATTAGCCCCTCTATCTCTTTCTTCAGATTTCTTGCTCTTACCATTACCATTTGCCTTATCTGCTTTTTTTTTTAACAAAAGTACTGACCATGTAATATTTTGCCTTTGTCTCTTTTCTGTTCTTCACTTGGTGTCTCTCTTGGTCAGTTTGATCTCTCCAGGATTCAGTAAACTTTCATGACATATGTTCTGACCCAGCCTTAGCAGAAACAAAAAATAGACTCCTTGTCACGAAAAACCCCTTTATTTACCTCTTGTGAATTAATGGCATTCACACACCAAGAAGTCCAGGCAATACTCCTTCAAAGAGTTAACTGCAGTAACAGACCTTGTCAATTCTTTGTGATAATTGCAAGGCTATGAGCTCCTAGCCGAAAGGCTGCAAATTAAGTTCTGGCAAGCAGTCTCTGTGGCACAAAACACAATGAGCAAAATCTTCAGAAATATGAACTGTTGTCTCCTACAACAACCACTCCCCTTTCCTTCTATTTATTTCCCAGCCAGGGAGGGGCCATTCAGCATCCACATGTGCTTTGCTTCCTGAGACGACTCCTTGTCCTCTGTTGTTCACCTCTTCTAACAGCTCTGTGCATACATGCATCTGGAACAGGCCCCAGCTGTTCTTCCTCCTCACTCAGATCAGCCTCCAAAGACAGCTGCCTCTCTGGTGACTGGGAAATGTCAGATGGCCCTGGCTCTTTCTCTGCGTCCAAGGCAGAGCATCCATCAGAGCCTTCACCAGACTCCAGAACTGGCCCAAGTTCCTCCCAAACATCATCTGAATCTGAATCTGAATCTGAATCTGAATCTGAATCTGAATCTGAATCTGCTGGTGGGCCACAACATTATACTAGCCTCAGTGCATCTTCTTCACTGTTCTTCAGATATTCCTCCAATGCTGTTTTTCTTTCTCTCTTCAATTGTCTGGTGTGTGTGTATATATATATATATATATTGTAAGTGCAATACATAGCTGTGTGGATGAAGGACATGATTTTTGGTCTTCCTATCCAGGACTTCTAGTTCTGCTTGAGTCCAGCCCACTATTCCAGCCGTGTATCAGTGGCTACAATTACCCAAGTGCCTGAGCTATTCCTGTCAAGACTTCAATTTGTTTGTCCAGAGTAGACTTTTGCAGTTCTTTAAATTCTACTTCTGTCAATAGTTTATTTCATATTATAAGTCAACAATGATCTGGTAGTCTGTGTTCTGTTAATTCTGATTCTGGACATTGTTCTTTCCACGACCAGTGAATTTTTTTGAAAAATCTTCTTCTCATTGAACTTGATTTGTAATCACAAATTATTATTTCTTTGTTTTCAGTCTTTGTATATTTGTAACAAAGTGGTGTGTTTCAACTGGTGTTACCACCAGTTTGCTTCATACATGCACTTTGCAGGCAATTTGCTTCGCGCAAGCGCACTGAATTTCAGAACACCTGAAGCATGGCAATCCGCTCTGCCATGCCTATCAGCTGGGCTATAAATGAATGAATATAGGTAGGTATAGTGCAGGGGCGGGTGCAAGGGCCCAGCTGACGGTCACAGCAAACCGGTTCGCTATCAACTCACCATCGCTACTACCGGATCACCCGAACCAGGGAGAACCGGTAGCAACCCACCATTGAATTGTAACAGATAACCAACATTTCTTCCAGTAGTTCTGGTTACACAACCAATAGTCCTGAATCCTGTAGCCTATTTGTCAACAGATGTCCAGGAAATCCAACACCTAATGCAGTCCTTGTTGAACGACAAAATAATCAGTCCAGTATAGATTTTTTCATCATATTTGTTTATGGGAGAGATACTCTTTGTCTGGCTTCTCTGATGAGAGCAGTATGGCTATACTCTGGAATAGCTCTCATCTTCCTAAAAGCATATAAGTCCTACAACCACATCAAGATTGTCCCTTACTGGATGATGATGACGGTGGTTGTGGTAGTGGTGGTGGTGATTTCTTTTATTCATTAAAACTGAAACTCAGTCAACTGAACATTTAAAAATGTGTCACAAATATGATTGACTGGTGCTAATGGTTGATACAGGTTGCTGCCAGTGTCCTATGTATCAACCAAATATCGTCTTAAAATATATTTTGTTCTGAGTAGCAGTCTTTTGTAGTTCCACTGGTGTTATTGCAGGAAGCTGTATTATTATTATTATTATTATTATTATTATTATTATTATTATTATTTAGAACCCTTCAACCTACATGTTCAGTCCTGTTCCATTTTAGTGCAGCTATGAAAAACTTTGAAGTCATGTTTCTATTTGAGAAAACTTCAATCATATTACTCTATTGAAACAGATTTGTAATTTGGCATGGAAATGAAAACCCTTTTCAACTGAGTACTGACTATTAGTCAAGAAAGGTATGGTTGACCACTAGCTATACCAAACATTCTGGATGACAAAAAGTGATCAGAAACAACAAACACTACCCCACAAGGGTGAGATAATGGGCATTGTTCATTGTCATACCAAAACATGCCTTAAGAGAGCCTTAGAAAACATTTCAAAACATTAAGATGAAACCTTTGAAGATAATCTAGCTGAAACTGCTACATTCATTCATGCTAGTTTCATCTTATTTTGCCATAAAATGAAGCAGCTGTAAGTGTTTTGATTCTTCCCCTTTATGGCTTATGGGTATTTCTTTTTTCTTTAAACTGAAGACTGAATCTCAAAGCACAAGTTTGAATCATGCTTTAAATATTGAATCCTCATTCAAATTGAATTATGGCTTATTTCCACAGATCTACTAACTATTCATCATTTTCATTTTGCATAAAATCCATTGACTGATGAAAGATACTGCTCCAGGTTGGGAAATCTTAAGATTTTCTGTAGAAGAAAAGTTCAGGAAATACATCAAAGCATTGTTTGTGAAATCAAAGAACATGAGCATTTTCAATTCCATATGGGCACCAGATGTTTGCCTATACAGATAGGATAAAACATTAAAAATATCCTAATTTGGTTTCTAAAATGTTGACTCCCTTGAGATGATTCTAAAGGTCTTAATAGCACCCACAGGTCCTGTTTTACTTAAAGATATTGAATTTACTATGAAATAAAGAGGGACCACACACATGCTATAGGAATGGTAACTATTTTTCTATTGTTAGGGTACAACCTGAATATTCCCCAGCATTATTCATAAAGTCATTAAAATCATAAGTGCTTTGCTGAAATGAAAAACAAATGCAATTATCTAAAAAGCATTTTGAAAACAGGTGCAGAGGAAGAAAAGCAAATAACTCCTAAATCAGGTATTGGTAACAGGAGAAGAGCAGATACTTATATTTTAGTGTGGTCTCTATTCAGGGGTGGCTTCCACTTACTTTCACTACTGGTTCGCAACGGGAACACACAGATCATTTGTGATGATGTCCAGGCGGGTGGGCAGAGCCTCCCACCACTGTTACTACTGGTTCTCAAGAACCTGACCGAACCAGTAGCAACCCACCACTGTCTCTATTATGGTAATTCATAAGCTTGTGGAAAACTTTCTTGACTTTTGTCTTTTTTATGCTTTTCCCTTGTTTTTTATCTGCTGGAAAATTAAGACACCTTATTATGATAAAGGAATAAGGAGTAATAAGCATTAAGGAATGCTGGAGTAAGAGATATCGATCACTGTATTGAAATAGATACAATACTGGATTTCTTTTTTTAAGGCCATTATTGTCAGAATTCAATCTGAATATGAAGGTAAGTGCACACAAATAAATAATTTTAGTTCTTGGATTTCATACATAGTGAAACAAGTATGTTGAGGTTTTGTCAAGTCCATACCAAGTAGTATAAATCCTAAGCCTTTATGCATTGGCATCACCAGTTATACAATTCAAAAATTATATTAGAAACATGCTGTTGTTATTATACATATGGCTAATGTTCAATTTATGATTACAATTGGGGCTGGAATTTCCATTATAAGCTATTGTGGTCATATATCGAATTGGATCCAACTTTACAACAGTTTTTAAGATGAACTTTATGCAAATTATGCAATTATTAAGCAAGTCCAGGTTTACTAATAGGAATTCTTTGCTGGAAATTAGCAAAAAGAAAAAAAAATACAGATTATGGTCATGTGAATCTCATGATGTTGTAAATGCAACCCAGTTGCCAACCCAGTTGAATTGTGTGACCTCAGGTTAGTGTGGATCCATCTGCATATAGGTCATAAGTAACTTTTTCCAAGACTATCACAACTTTGAACTAATGTTAAACAAATAGTTGTAAATTGAGGGCTACCTGTATCACATCATGTTATATACTTAAAATCAAGTTTTTGTGCTTTCATGGAAGTTGTTTCATATTATAAATAGAAGGGAAGAGAGAAAAATTGGTTGGGCATACCTCTCAACCCCAACCCACCAATACCTCATGTTATACTGCCTACTTTGATGGTTAATGTTTTGTTCTGTCAATTTATCAAGAGAATACTTTTCTTCCTTTTTTAACATTAAAAAAATTCTCACATGGGGCAAGAAAGTACCTACTTTTTCCTTTAAATTAAATAGCTCTCAGCTAAGCTGTTCCTTTTTATCTAAAATTCCATCCAGATTTCTTCTAGGGGGAATATCCAGAATCTGTTCTTAAAATTTTATTTGTTCCATTTACCATTTTCCAGTTGCGTTTTCTGGAAAACTAATTCCTTTATTACAGTAAAACAGTTTCTTGTCTCTGCTCTGTTATCCATTATAACATCTAGTTAATATAATATTCACTCCAACTTTATTACTCTGTTATGTTTAAGGAGTCCTTAATTCTTTGAAAAAATACATTTATTCTTTTCTCCAAAGAATTTGAAAAGGGAGCATATATAAAATTAGATCAAAAGGTATTTTTCAAGAGCAATATACTTCTTGACATTGATTTCTCCCTGAAAACCAACCTACAAAAGCAAACTAAAATGACTTTTAAAATGTTGATAATGTAAAAAAAAATCAGGCAGTAGAGTTTCAATTTGAAGAGATCAGAATGTACTTTTTCCCATCAAAAAAAATGTTACTTCAGGTTTCATGAAGGAACATTGAAAAATTGTTTTAGAAGCAGGTGATATGAAACAGCTTCTTTTTTAAAAGTGATTTTTCTGCCCATAAAAAGGGATAACCACTTTGGAAGTAAACTTGGCACATACAGATTAAATATTTCATGTTCGTTATACAGCAGTCTATATGCTGAAGAATATAATACCCAGAGAATGCATGTGACCCCTTCAGCTTAAGAACATAACATTTTAGCTAGAATCTCAGTCACTTTTAACATTGGTTTCAACCAAGCAGAGCTAACTAAAGCATTGTAGACAACAACTTCATTCTTCAGGTATCTATGGACAGTCTCAGTCATTCAAGTAATGGTTGTCCCAAAGGTCCTTTTTAAAGGCAACTGGACTTTCTTTGTTTTTTGTTGAAAATGTTTTGCTTCTCACCCAAGCTTCTTCACTTCAGTTCAGAACTTAAGAAGCATCTTGGATAAGAATGGAAACGTCTTCAGGGAAAAACAAAGAAAGTCCAATATTATAATAAATCAACTTAAAGTAAATTAATCTCAAGAAATTTGGTTAATGTTATGTAATTTCATTTGAAAAGAAATAATTCTTATGAAATTATATTTTTTAAGATATAGAAAATATGAAGATAATTAAAAATACATAGAACAGAAATGACCCTAAAAATCTGTATTTGTATTCCATGCAACTTCCACAATGAATTATAGAATAGATATTTCAAAAGATAAAATAAAAACTCCTTTTCAGATCTTTCATCTAAATTTATGGAAATTAGGATCAGGCTGCTGTTGCTCTCATTCTGAACTCTTGAAATATAAAAATTATTATAATTGTTCGGCATGTCATTATTGTGTTAAGCAACAGCTTTTCAATTCTACATTTCCTATTTTTCTTGGGTCAGAAAGTTGAGAAATGAAAATAACTAGCTAAAATTTGTATACTGTTCATCTCCTTCATCTCCAAAGACTCATTAGTAGCAGATATCGGCCAGGGACATGGATTATTTATCTGCTACAAGGGGAAAAAAACAATTTGGCCTGTTTTCTGCTAAATTGCCGAATAGAATATTCTGCCTATATATGAACAATTGCACTATCATAACCTTTAGGCCAGAAGTTCTTTGAGTCCAGAAGTTCTGCCAGCATACAAGGCTTCTAAACATAATTGTGCTTTAGAATGTGGAATCTTTAGGGCTAAAACATGAAATAATAGAAAAGAATTTTGAATGATGTAAGAGAGAATCTTTTTCATAAAAGGAGTAAAATGTAAATCCTAAGAGAAAAGAAAAGATTGATTTTGAACTAGGTGAGCCATCATTAACTTATCAAATAAAGCCAGAGACATAAATCAATTCCACTACTTAGACAATGATAAATCAAATAAAGCTCAGAAAAGAGTTATTGATTTGATGCCCATCACTCAAAGGCTCTTCATTTGATTCCTTGGCCATCTGCCTAATTGAAATGAAAATTCTGATAACTTTTTTGTAAGCCCTGTGTCTGTTGACTTTCATAAAACATTATTCAATCAAATACAGATGGTATATGACCCATGCTTGCCTAAGAGTGTTATCCACATGGATTAAGTTTTAGAGTGATTCATTCTGCAGCGTGGTATACAAGATGCTTCTGTTTAAACGTCTTCTTACTTGACCTTTTGTGGGTAAGGCTTTTGCACAAATGCTCCTCTAGTTTCAGGTAATGGTTTAGTTCAGTGTCTATCACCCATTAAGCACAGAAAAAGAAAACCCAAACAGTTAAATGATTTCTGACATCTACCTTTCAAACATATTTGTGCCTTGATTTCTGCATGTGGCCTTAATCATTCTCTTTTACTCTGTCTTCAGGATGTAATTGTAACTGTCCATAATGATTTAGGGTGTGCTAGAGATATTATGGAGCATATCATATTTCAATATAACCACATTATATGGCCTGTAATTTGATAATTCATGATGTAAGCAATATGAAAATCATTGTTGACATATTCAGCATAAGGTATGATGGATATTGGCCATGTATATGTGATTTCTGTATATTTTAGTAAGTTAATGGCAATGAAAGGAACTGTTGAAGATAGTAGCTTGATACCTCAGCATACTTGAGATTTATTAAGTTGTGTTAATTCAAATAACATTTTAAAACTGATATTAAAAGAATGTATCTCTTACCTATTTTTCTCCATAAGAGTAACCTTGTGAGGAAGGTTGGGTTAGGAAAGAACGATTGGTCCAAAGTCAACCAATGGTTTTGATACAATATAATAAACCATGGGTCCCATAGTGGGTAAACTTATGATCTCTATTCATCTTATTTGTACTGCCTTCTTCTCTACATTGACATCTCTGTTGGAACCCACCTCCCTCTCCTTCCACATTCATCATGGCTGGGCTTGACTAAATCCCATCTCATCATTTTTCTATGAAAATTCAGGAGTGGTACATTCCTCCAGACTTCCAATTTTATATCAACAGAAGGAGATATTTTTTTTTACCCCTTAATATCTATGGAGATTCTAAATCATCCAAGTCATGATTGTCCCAAAGGTGTTTTTCAAAAAGGCAACTGGATTTGCTTGGGTTTTTTCCTTGAAAATGTTTCACTTCTCATCCAAGAAACTTCTTCAGTTCAGAACTGAAGAAGCTTCTTAGATGAGAAGTGAAACATTTTCAAGGATATTCAGTGACAAAAAAGTAGAATGTCTCATAAATTGGATTAAGAAATAGGGAAAGAGCACTAAACTAAAACTGCATTAACAGAAGTCAATCACCTCCTTGAAGATCTCCACCATGAAAATAAAATAAAATTTGTGATAAAACAACCAGTTGATATGTTGCTACTAAAACAAGCATTAGTCTTTAGTTTATTTTATAACATAATGAAAATATCATGTCCTACTATGCTTGTGCAGCAGTTGAAGTGCTTTAAAATGTAGTTTCTTTTCACCAGTATCCCATCTACTATGAGTAGTAGGTAATGGAGAAAAATCAGAAGTTGACATATGGATTTGATGGTTGTTAACATTTAAAAACATGAAAAAGTTTTTTTCTCATTTACTCTTTTCTTTTGGGAGGAAAATGGACATTTTATTATAGCTTTAAACTAAGAATCAAAAGAAAGCATTATTTATTTCCTTAGCAGAAGAAGTTGAAAGTCATTTTTTGTATATATTTGTGTTTGTCTTTCCTTTCCTTTATATTTTTTCACATTTTACCCTTTTCTCTTTTTACTCTTTATTGTTTCTTTTGATTGTTAGCTTATTTTGTTTATCTGTATGTTTTGTAAAATTAATAATAAAATTATTTGATATACAGTATGTGTATACCTAACCCACATATTTTAATATGTAAAAATATGCAAATACTGTAAAAATTGTTGTTTTCTTTCATCAGAAGAAATCTGGTAGCACCTATTTTGAATAACAAATTTTACTAAGGCATAACTTTTTATGGATTATAATTTTACTTTATCAGATGCAAAGAGTGCTAAATTCAAAAACAACATGATTGTACCTGATTAATCTTTACCATTTTGAATTGTAACAGTTTTTATGGAATTATGTTTTATTCATTTGAAATTGTTAATTTTTATTCAACACCAGTAGAACTATTAAAATTTTTATAACTGCTAAAATCAAAGAAAATATCATAAAGGTGATGGTAAGCTTGAATACTAAAGTATGGTAATTTTAGCTGGTTGAAATAAAAAACTTTTACTATGTTTTGCTGGCATATTTCGATTATCTCCATATGTAAGACAAGCACACCAATTTGCAACTTTGTGGCAGGAAAGTTTTGCTATCAATCATTCCCTGTATAAATTAGGCATAATTAAAGAAAAAGGTAAAAAAAGGACATAGCTCTTGTTGCATAGTTCAGGTTATTTGCATCCAGTTTAATGGGAATATTAAAAATGATATGTTAAAACAGATTTCCATCATGGCTGGAATAGGCACCAGTGAACAAAATCTGGTAGTATCCACTATTTTACTGCTTGGATACAGTTAAAATCAAATGCACAGGAGATAGCTATATATTTAAACAGTGGACAATACCTGTATTTCAAAAAGCACCCACTTTAAAAAAAGTAGACATTAGAGATACTTGTGTTTAGAGATTAGTTATGATTGCTCAGAATAAAAAAGATTGATCATATAGACTCTTTATTTTAAATGCAATAAAATGAATAGAATTAATTAATATATGAAATGTGTGATACAGGAATACTGATATGGACCTGATCTAAAGAAATCTGGAAATGCCTAGATTTTTGCTTATTTGTTATAGATTGTATATTTTAAACATAAATAAAATGTTTGGTTTTATTTGCATTGCCCAAAATCTTCCTAAAACTATTGTCTAACTAATTGTCTGAAACATCTCTGACAATAATACCTATGCCTTTCTCTCTTTGAATAAAAAGCAATATGTATGTGCCTCCAAAACAAAAACCTCTAATGCCAAATTCCAATTGGAGCTTTTCTTGAAACAATTTTTCAATCTACATTTTAAATTACAGAAAGTTTTAAAAGTGTTTTGTAAAGTAAAATGTTCCTGGGAGAGATTTACAGAAACTCTCTACCTGACCAATCAGTGTTGGATAGGTACATCCACTGGTACTTTAAAGCAATAGTATCTTAAATTAATTTCTTTGGCCCAAAGATTTTTGATTTTACAAATGATTTTTTTTCTTCTGTTTGTTTGTATGTTTCATTCTGTACAAATTTATAAATTTGTAGCTTACTTTTAGCAACCAATTTTTTTCTATATGTAGAGAATATTTTCTGTACCAGAGGCAAATTAAAATAAAAACACAACTATTTACCATTTAGGTCTTATATTCCAAGTTTATAATATTAGCACTAGTAGCATAAGATGGCCCCAATGTACTTATAAATTATAAATATGGAGAGTAAAAGTAAATTTAATACTATCATGTGAGCTATTTGTAATATGGTGTATTTCCATTAACATCAATTAGTATGCTATTTACAGCAAGTAATGCATTTTATTAATAGTGTTACAGTAACTAAATCAAGACATGTAAGGAGACATTTAGGGTAGTAGAAACCTAAGGTTCATTCCCTTTCATGTTAATTTTTACATAACAATGACAATACAGCAACTAAAAGAGACTAATTTTTTCACTAAATGATCCCTGTAACATGCCTTTTAGTGATATGTTTTAGTATATTGCTAACATTACAGTCTATAAGGGAATTAAATGTTCTTAAACACAAGAAAATCCATACATAATCAGTCCTTTTACATGCATACAGTATCTATAACCCAATCCTTCTTGACTTTCATACTGAAAAAAAATCAATTTGAAAAGAAAATACAGATACTACAGGAGATAGAACAGTCAGGGACAGTTCTGTATAGAATGCAGAATATTTAGGTTTAGTTTAGTTTAGTTTAGTTTAGTTTAGTTTAGTTTAGTTTAGTTTAGTTTAGTTTAGTTTAGTTTAGTTT
>JANHFM010002244.1:91485-102554 GCA_032468115.1 Grayia smithii
ATGCACCAAGACAAATTCCTTGTGTGTCCAATCACACTTGGCCAATAAAGAATTCTATTCTATTCTATTCTATTATCTGGTCTCTTGCCAGTCACATCTACCCAACCCATTACAGCAGGGAGACAGGAAATGTTGCGAGTATACCATCCCCGAGATACAATTGATGGGACCCAGAAGAAGGACCTTCTCTGTGGTGACTCCCTCTCTCTGGAATATCATTCCCCCAAACATTAGAACAGCCCCCACTCTAATTCACTTCCGGAAAGTGCTGAAGACCTGGTTCTGCCAGCGGGTCTGGGGAACCCAGAGCGGGATGGAGCCCATTAAATGGCTTGTGTGATCGGCTGTTGCTGAGGTGGGAGGTGGGGGATGGAGCAGATTTTATTACATTAATTTATTTGATTTTTTCATTAGTTTTACTATATTTAAATGTGGTTTTTATGTTCTGTAATCCACCTTGAGTCGCCATGGCGAATAGGTGACAATATAAATTTAATAAATAAATGAAATAAAAATAAACAATTTCTCGGTCTTATTTTGAAAAGAGCACAGGTAAGCAAATACTTGAGGAAACTGAATAAGTTAGTTTACATTTGTTTCTAGCTTTTTGTCAAATGTGAATTGGAATATATATATTCTGTAGTGTTTAATAGGACAATAGGATTAAAGAGCAATGTTCAATTTAATCATGTAAAATAAAATAATTTTCAGAATAAAATAATAAGAATCTATATATGTGTATCTATATATATTTGATTTATATGGCCCTCATAGTCACTATGGGCAGCCAATGCCAAATAAAAAGTCCAATTATAAAATAAAAAATAATACGTTAATAAAATTATAATTGCAGCCAAGGACAGAACCAATCAACAACTTAATAACATCATATGGGCTCCAATTAACCTCTGTATGTCCATGTCCAAGGAAACAATCAGACTTTTCTGAAAAGCCAGCAGGGTCAAGGCCAATCTAATCTTATGGAGTATTTTGTTCCAAAGAACAGGCACTGCAATGGAGTGGAATTCCACTGCAATGGAAAAGACATTCTGGGCCCACCAAACTAAATTCTTTAATAAATGATACCTGAAGCATGCTTCTACTCTTAGACCTAATTGAATCAGTAGAAACAATTGGAGAGAAATAGCCTAGCAAATAAGCTGCCCCCAAGGGCTTTATAGGTGTCTACGAATAGCTCTCAACCATGGGGATGGTTGGTGGCTTGAATCACTTCCTCTGCCTTTTTAATCTTTTTAACATCATGTTCTTTCTATTTTTAACTCTGTTTCTTTTTATATACTATATGGTTTTTATTTGTAAACCACCAGATTCATGTAAGTAAATGAAATAAATCCAGAGCAGATGCTCCTTGCAGAACAAAATGTAACATGAGAATACTAAAGTATGTCCCTAACTGCCTATGCCACTGTGTTCTGGACCAGTTGAAGTTTTCAGATGTTTTCTGAGAATAAACTCATATACAGCACATTTCAGAAATCACTGAAATGACCAAACCATAAATAATCTGAGCAGTGGCTCCCTATCCAGAAAAGTGCACAATTGGTGCACAAAATGTACAAAAGCCCTCCTTTCATAGCTGCTACTTGTTCCTCAGGCAAATCGAGGATGATGCCCTTATTTGTAGTGTTGGTGTCTAGGATATTTCAACCCCATCCTAAACCAAGGATAAAATATCCTCAGATTCAGGAGTTCCACAAATCCACTCCAACCTGCTTGATAATTTTATTGTTGTTGTTAGGAGTTTTTTTGTACCTGCCCCATGGATTTAGAAATACAATTGTGGACAATTTCGAATAACTTTAGAGGACAGGACAGGATGTTTATATATATTGGGAGTATTTACAAATGGGATGAAATTGTAGCATATATAACCTCAGTCTCTTTCTGCACTGTCATTTTTCCATGTCCAATATTTTTTATAATGAATGATTTATCAAATGTCAATGTTATTTTCCTCCTGAAGATCTAAGGTTTTCTATATAACAAGCTATATCTCTGCCACTAGGAACTATAAAATTGCAAAGACAATTTTTGACGGCCTGTAAGAGTCAACTATGACATTTGACCTTAGTAAGTGATGGAAGATACTGCACGGCATTGTTTAACAATAAGTAAATAAGCTTGCTTCATTGGAATTCCAGCTTCTATATTTAACTTAAGTCAGGATTAGTGAAGCCTTTTAGAGACTAGATACTAAAATCTCATGTTTTACCCTAGAACAGAATTTTAATTAAGGTTCTTCACAGAGGACTTGATAAAGACAGTATTTCTTAATTTAGGAAGACAATGCAGGATGTTTCAGCTTAAGATCATTTTCTAATTTAGAAAATGATACTGTAGTGTCTGGAAATTAGGCTGAGTGTTTTTTTAAACCTGGTGATTATTTCTAATGTTTTATTCCATGTAAATAGAAATTGCATTGTCCTTCCTGTAGCAGATGCTTTTTTGAACATTAGTTTAAATGTTATCCTTCCTTATAGGTATTTGGATTTATTTATGATATACAAAGAAGATAAGGAACTACCATAATGAAGCTGTTTATACATTGAGTGTATAAAGCATATTATGTTGAATGAAAAATTGTTACAGAAGCATTGTTATGTATTATTAATAAAAATAGCACCAGGATTCCTGAAAATGTCTGCAAGATAGTTATAAAGGGCTATGCAATGCATCTGAAAAAGTGTGCTTTGAAAACCTTCAATGAATTGACTCTCTTTAATTATTGAGCAGACCTTCTGTGGTTATTTGAAATCTATCCTGGTTTGTTTGCACATGTGTGTGCATGCATATATAACACTTGGGCTACAACTAGAAGTGAAATGAAATGCATGCATATTGAAACAGCTGGGGGCAGCTTTCAAGCAATGACAATAGCAAAGGACACAGGTGCTTTCAAGTTTTTGCATGTAGTGTTTCAGTCATGCTACTCTATTTGCTAAGCATGTCATTCAACTGCTTTATGCAGCCATAATAATTAGGAAACCACAAAGAATTTAGTTTATTTTGAGTTGAGCAATAAAAATAGAAAGACCTAAATCTGAACAAGATCAATACCTTCACACAACATTTCTATCCCAGCCTAAAGATCTGCGTAAAAACACTAATTGTAATGGCAATTGCCATTTAATGGTGTGGCTTCTACTTTGGGTGGTTGGTAACTATTATTATTCACTCATTCCTAATTAAGTACACACTAATTATGATATTTGGGAAATGATATGCTATGTTTCTGTACAACTGTATTGAACTTTTAGGGACATATCATGAATTCTTATGAGAAAATGATAAATGTGGAGGAGACTTCCCTCTTGACAAACTGGCTGCTGAGGTGAATGTGTCAGTCACAACTCCCAGAGGCAAAGAGGTAAGATTTCTCTCTTCTAATCCATCAGGATTAGATTCACCTCTAAATAAAACACTGGGCTGCAGTGTTTAGTTTTCCAAGAATATCTATGTGGCTATTTTTATCCTCTACCTTACATCAGACTAAGGAATAGAAGAAATTACATCAAGTAGAAGTGGCATGTGTTTCCCTGTTTAGCATATCAGAAGGCAAGTGTGGCCCCTTTTTACTTTGCGTCCCATTTTTTTTTTTAAAAAAAGCTTGTCGACTATGTTGTTCAATCCTATTTACAAATAGGACTTAGTATGCACTCTTAAAAACAATATAGTGTATAGGTCTTGCAGCTAAAAGGAAAATACGTGAAAATCCCAGTTCAATACATGACCTATCTAATGAACTACTATAAGGTCAAGGGAATAAAAGCATAAGCACAGTTTTGGTTTAACCACCTTTTGGCTAGAAATCCAAATAACTAATTAAAATAAAACGATTCAGCAGAGTAGTGCAGGTATAACATCTCCAGTCGCCTTTGAAACCAATCTTCAAAAAACAAAAAAAAAGAAACTTCAGAATACTTGTGGCAGTTTCTGAGCTGCCTGTATTTTATGGAAATGTAGAAGAAAAGGTTGTGATGTTGATTGAAGAAAGAAATACTGGGTTGTAGGGTGATTATTACTTGTCCTTCAAGTTTAAGAAAAAAATAAAAATCCACTGAACCCTGAAACTCCTATCATTTTTTCCATTCAGTTAGAAAGAAATTCACCTCTCTGCTTTTTAAATTCACACTGCTGTTGCAATCAACTTACTGGTCTAACCCTCAACTCAAGTTAGTTTTATCTATTTCAAACTTTTTTAGATCTAATGCCAATAGTAGCTTCATTCAAAGTTTAAAACAGTATCTTGTGATGAATAAATGGGTTTTTGGTCTACTAGGGATAATTCAATATGATAATATTTTTTTCTTTTAAAAGTTTCAAATTAAATAATTCTTGTATTTAGTGTATGGTGTTGTATTTATTTATTGATAAGGTGGCCAAGGTTCATAAATGCCCTGTGTTGTTCAGTTGTGTCTCCATTGGTCCATAGAATCCACGCCTATTCTTGTTCCAGCTAAATCTTTTTTTCAGATTGGGAAGTGTGGTCTGCTAGGTAGACTTATAATCATGGAAAGACATAGAAAACAACACTTAAGAATATTTTCAATAGAATAGGGACAAAAGATTTTTTTTAAAAAAATCTCAAAACAATTAAAAACAAACCAGAAGCTTTTGCTTCAGCAAAAAATGCTTTCAGAAATAGCAAAGCAGCATAAATATTTATTTATTTATTCAATGTATATGTCACCCATCTCACTATGGAGTCTGGGATAATAAATACAATATTAATTTAAAATTTAAAAAATGGATACAAGCTAGCTTCTTGAAATATAACTAATTTGTAGACATTGGGCTTCATATCTATATTTTTTCAAGACCTGAGTTGGCTTTGAAGAAGAGTGGGGAGGGAAGAAAAATGCTGGAGATTGAATGGGTAGATTACAGCCAACTGGCCAGGAAATCTGTGATCCCATTCAGTTCATTCAACTTCTCCATTCCAGCTTCTATAGTATGTGTGATATTAAGTATTTTATGCAAGTCTACTTTAAAATATAGAATTAAAGACAGTAATTTGTTAAGTCTTTGAAAAGTGCCTTTGTTTACTTCTCAATTAAAGAAATGCCTCTTAGTTTTCAGATACCTAGGTGTGATAGCTAAGGCAATTTATACTTTTTAAAAAAGAAAAGAAAAAAAAGAAAAAGCCCTCCTGAGCAATTACCATCAAGGAAGCAATCAGCTAGTAGCCTATATAGAAGCAGAAAAAAATACAACTTTTACTTGATTTAGCAGAACATCATGGCTCATAATAATCATATATATTTTGCTTTTAGTGGGCCAGTGAAAGGACTGGTTTTCTGAATCCAGTTACTCTATTGTTTGAATTTTAATTTGATATGCTATTTAAAAAGAAAAGAAAGAAAAGAAAAGTCTAAACTAAAAGTTTAACACTATCAACCATCTATGGCAATATTTTCACAAGTAACATTTTAGGACAATCAGAAAATTGCCTCAAATAATATCAATGGTTAATGAAATGAAATAATGAAATGAAATGAAATGTTGATTTAGCTAAATTGAATAAAGAGCAGAAACTGACCATTTACATAATTTTCAAAGCATTTTCTTTTGTATTCATGCTCTTCTATTACAATGTTTCTTGTATTTAATTGGTCATGGACCACCAAAATATGTATTGCAGATTTCTTTTTTACTTTGGCATCTCTGTGCCATTATCATAGATTCATTGTGCTTTATTGACCTTGGCATGAAGGAAGTCACATGAAAGCGAAGGAAGCCTTTATATTTTACTGCTTGCAACCATGTACATTATCCTAAATTATAGCAAGAGAGCCTCAGTAAAAGCTGAAAGAGAGAAGCTAAAAATATCAGATGACACTTTAGTCTACGTAACACACTTCTTCCCCCAAATTAAATTATTTTCACTGAGAGTGTTATTAGGTTATTTCAAGAGGCTTTAATATCTGGCCTAGACATGATATTAAGCAAAGCATTTTGTTAAGTCACTATTCATCTTCACTAATGGCCTTAGCCTATGATTCTTTTTCAGATGGATGCACTATTCATGTTGTGATAAGTGAGCTGCCTTGGACCTGCTGGGACAAGCAAAACCAACAGATTTAAAATATGGGTAGAAAAGAAATAATAAAAATAAAGTTGCACTGGAAATCTATTGATTAAAACCTACCAGAACTACCTTTCAAGAGGGTAGACCGTAAACATTTTAGGTAAATAAACATTTTTTAATTTCTATAACAAAAGTTTTGAATGGTGGTGCAGTGCTTAGAATGCAGTATTGCAGCCTAATTTTGCTGACTGCCAGCAGTTTGATCCCGACTGGCTCAAGGTTGACTCAGCCTTCCTTCCTTCCAAGGTTGTTAAAACAAAGACCCAGATTGTTGGGGCAATATGTTGAGTCTGTAAACCTCTTATAGAGAGCTGTAAAACGCTGTGAAGAGGTATATAAGTCTAATGCTATTGCTATTCTAAAACATTTTTATATTAATATAGTGTAAGCCTAGTGGCATTGCTGGACAGCTATTGCTTTGTCATCTCTTGAACTTTGCTGCTTCTACCTTCTGTTTCATCTGATGTTGGGTTGGTTTTGATGATAAATGCTTATAGATGAAAAATGGGATCTCCCTGTTTCTCTGCATATGATGAATGTCTATTAAAGATTAAAAATGGAGAGGAAGATGAAGATAAAAATTAGGATTTCCTGCTGAAATGACCAAGTTGAACATCATGGTGAAAAGAAACTTACCAAAGAATTTGACCTTAGTATCACAGTAATTTTAGCATTAGTTACAGAGTTGCAAACTGTCCCATTTCAAATTTATTTTTCAGTAGCTGCATCGCACAAATTTATCAAATGACTATTTCTGGTCACAAGAAAGCAGAGAATTCAGACAATGAGATCCTGTAATAGACAGCTCCTTGGTGAAAGGTTAGTAACACAGAGTCTTAAAAGGTTATTCCCTGCCATCCTGCTGATTTATATCTGGCCTTATCAATGGTATGTACACAACATGTGTGCATGTGTGTGTATTTATTCAGGATTTGATTCATTTCAAGTTCACAATCTGACATCTGACCACAAATCAATTTACTCTGCTTGAAATTCAATTTGGGGAAAAAACAGATTCAGCCAATGACTACAAGGAAAATGCCTGTGGCTGCTTCAGCTTGGAGTAAAATGGGTCAAAACAGTAGGGATGGTTGCCCCTTTAGAGAACATTAACCCTGCCAAAGTTTTAATCAGACACTTTCAAGAGTTTTGCCACAATAGATTTCCCCCTGCACCTCATTTAAGGTAAAGGTAGCAGCAGGGATGAAGAAAGGACAGCACAGCAGCTTTCAAATTGTTTGCCAAAGAATCTAAGTTACAGAAATGACCTATTTCAACATAAAAAACAAAATTTTCAAAAGCTATGTTAAAAATATGTCTTACTTGTCCATCTGCTTTTCTGCTGTACCAGACTTTGGCCAACACTGAAGAAGGTTCATTGTGAGATGATCTCTGATCACAGGATTTCATTGGGTCCCAGGAAAGATGGCATGATTAGTTGGCTCCTCCTGGGAAAGAAGACCTAAACATGGGCTTTGAAGGAATATCCAAGTGTGCAAGACATATTAGGAAAGGTTAAAATTTTTCTTGGACATGACTTAGTCATGTCAGGATTGTAGCTTACTTGCAATGCTCTCATCTCAGATGCAATTTAGCAGAGTTAGCAGAAAGAAACTGGCACAGCAAAGTTCAATGTCACAGAGATAGATTGGCTACCAGTAAAGAAGCTAACACTGAGAAAGTGGCATTTGTGGTATTGATTTCTACCCTGCATAATACCTAATCAGCTTGTATTAAAACTCTCCTTATCCAAAATCTTACAAGGGATGCAAAAGCTGACCTGGAATACACTTCTAAAACTTGAGTGGTTATTGAGGGTAGCATGCTCCTGTCAAGAATGTATTCACTTAAGTATGAAGTGACACCAGCTGTGACACATAACAGGCATGATGGAGTGGCCAGAGGCATTTGAAATTTCATGTTTTGAAAATAGATAGACCTATTTGTAGACTTGGGACAAGGACCAAGTAGAAATGTTGTTCTAGCAGCTCATTGTACCAGCCCTCTTGTTTTATAGTGGGCTTTTTCCCAGTTCATTCAATACAGTAATTAGATTGGCGATAGAATTCTCCACATGTATAATATTAGAAGACTTCAACCTGCCTTCCCTAGTCATGGATTGTAAAGTAGCTTAGGAATTCATGTTTATCATGGTTACCATAGAATTATCTTAGAGCATCAAGGACCTGACATTTCTGAGAGATTAAACATTAGATCTGGCTTTTGCCTCACAGCAGTGATAGCATGAACTGGTTTGGAGAATACTGACACCACACCTGTCCTTTGTTACATCAATCTGATTGGTGTGGAATTTTTTTCATGCTACTTATCCCTGCAGGGAGGCTGTATCTATTAAGCTATCTGATAGACCAAATTAGTTCTCAGAAGAAGTTTGGCAAAATATCTAAGGATCTATGTGCTGGTTTGGTCTACTCAGGTTTCAAGCTAGTAATGAGAGACATTGAACACACTTGTGGAAGACCTATGATGGACCAGGATGCAGGAAGTAAATCTACCCTTGCCTTTCTTCACTTCCCAATTTTTTTCAGTACTATTGATCATTACATTCTTCTGGATATATTTCAGGGGTAGAAGTGAGAAGCACAATGCAGGGGTTCTCTTTCTTTTACTGCTGGTTCAGATTGGAGGGAGAGGCTTTTGCTTCCTGGGTTGCTACAAGATGAAATAGGCAATAACCCCCAAGGCCCTCCACAGGCAGGAAAGAGCCTGTTTCCCTACTTCCAGTGGGCCCAGAAGGCCCAAAAGTTAGCTGGCCAGCGCTCACATGTACGCCAGAGCTGAGCTAGCATGCCCTCCGATATGGCTAGGCATGCCACCTGTGGCACGCGTGCCATAGGTTTACCATCACGGTCCTATATAATGATGCTGATCAGATAAATATATTTCCCTTTAATTCTAATTCAAGTTTGAATGCCAAATAGCTCTCACTGATAAGAACCCTGCACTAATAATAGCCATATAACAGAATTGGAAGGGACATTGGAGGTCTTCTAGTCCAATGCCTTATTCCAGCAGGAGACCCTATACCAGCGATGGTGAATCTTTTTCAGCTCGCGACTTGCGTATGCAACCATGCCACTGCACCTGCGCAGAGCTGGCACGTGTGCCCCCCCATGGCATGCATGTGACCGTGTCATCTGTGGTCACAAGCGCACTGCAGGGTGCTTTTTCAGCTCGCGACTTACATGCGCAACCACCCACTGCACATGTGCAGAGCTGTCACGCGTGCCCCCTGCAGCACGTGCATGACCGCATCATCAGCACATGCACAGAGCTGGCACTTATGCCCCCCTGCTGAATTGCACATGCAATCGCACCACTGCACATGCGCAGAGCAGTCGCATGTGTGCTCCCCCTGCAGCACATATGCAACCATGCCATCTGCGCATGCGCACGCTGCACACTGGCTGTCTCATGCGCATGTGCAACCTCATGCACAGGTGTTCAAGAGACCCAAACTGCGTGCATGTGCAGGAACAGGTAAGTGCAGCAACAGCTCACATTCTGGGAGGAATGGCTCCATGTGCCACTCCTGGCACCCGTGCCATAGGTTCACCAACACGGCCCTATACCATTTTGGACAAATGGCTGTCCAATCTCTTCTTAAAAGCCTCCAGTGATGGTGCACCCACAACTTCCAGAGGTGAGCTATTCCACTAATTAGTTGTCTTCTATGTCCGGAAATTTTTCTTTAATTCTAAATTGGATTTCTCTTTGATAAGTTTCCAACTGTTACCTCTTGTCCTGCTCTCCAAAGTTGTTTTGGAGAATAGTTTGATTCCCTTCCCTCTGTAGAAGCCCTTCAGATAAGATACACACTTTAACTCTACCAAGACAGGTGGCTCAGATAACACATTTTGTAGCTAACAATGGTGTTGTTACTCAGACAGCAGATTTAAATGTGCTTGGCAGATAAAGGATTGACTCAGCAGAATATCTAAATACAGAGCTAAAATCTAAAAACAACTGATTCAGAGAAACATCAGCCAGAAGAAGTTACAACCCAGAAAGAGCAAAGCTAAACAGTACAAATTTTCAGTTACAAAAATGTATCATGCAAATGCTGATCTCCGAGGATGACCTATAGGAAGTAATTAAACAGATAATCCAGCAAAAATTCCTGAATTTGGGACAAGATAGCTAATTGAGCTGCAGTGTCTGTAGAGCATAACCAGCTGATAAGAAGGGAAAATACAGCTGGAGCAAGGATGAGATTTTTACAGAGAGTGCATGAGTAGACTAATTTTAATACTAAGCTGCATCAACTCCAGAAATACAAGAACACTTGAATTTGGTAATATCCACTGTACAATAAGCATGAGAAAGGAAATGAAAGGTAGCTACTTTATTGTAGTGTTCCTTGCCAGAAGTGTATATATCCCCTGCAGACAAGTTTTGAACATGAGCTCATGCTAGACTATGGGCTTATCTGCACTGCCTGGTTGCTCCTTCATCAGAACAAGCAAACAATGGTTTCCGGAAGGCAGAAACAGATAATTTTGTCCTGTGTTAATCTCCACTCACTTCCAAGTGACCTCAGGGCACAGTTCTCAGCTCTGCTTCTAAATCTAAAGTGTTAGATTGCCTTGAGCACTTCTGTCCATTTGGGCTACAGTATTCCAGTTTGTTGCTCAGCAACATATTTGCTACTTTCCAAAGAAAAATTCCCCCTTCAAATAAGTCACTGCTTGCTTACCATTAGTTCTAGTCCTTCTTAGATCTTTGCTTTACTTTGCTTTACTTGGACAGTACATTGTCCTTTAAGTCTATTGTTCAAAATCTAGGAAATTTTTATTATTATTATTTTTCCTTCCACATTTTATCCTCTTCCTCTGTGGGTTTTGTTATTTATTATTTATTATATTTATTTATTATATTTATATGCCGCCCATCTCCCAGAGGGACTCTGGGCGGCTCACAATATGAACAAACAAACAAA
>JANHFM010002244.1:138559-153250 GCA_032468115.1 Grayia smithii
TCTGCTGAACTGCAGCTAGCAGTCAGCTGAAGTAGCCTGCAGTACTGCACTCTAACCAATGCGCCACCTCGGCTCTTTTTATTCATTCTTTATTAAAATAATTATAACAACTTACTTGTCTGTAGAGAATATATAAAGAAGTTTATTTTTGGTGAAGGGGAGGATATATGGACAAAAGTTGACACTGTAATTAACACAAGCAAATTGGCTTGGATTTGTGGATATGTTTTGCTACTGAATTATTTGGAGCATTATAGCACTTAGCAATATGACTTATATACCACTTCATAGTGCTTTACAGCCTTTTCTAAGCGGTTTACAGAGTCAGCATATTGACCCCAACAATCTGGGTCCTCATTTTACTGATGATAGAAGGCTGAGTCAACCTTGAGCATCCAGCTGGCAGGCAGCAGAAGTAGCTTGCAGTACTGCATTCTAACCACTGTGTCACCGTGGCTCATTATACTGTATAAAACATTAAAGTTAGTCCAGAAGTGATCTTGAGCTCCAAAATGCAGTAATTTTGCTGTTACTGAAACAGGTTCGTGCCTGGTCATTGCTCTAGGCTAATCTGGAACAGATTATATATAAAGATATAAAAATATAATTAATAGTTCCCCCCAATGGAGGAGAACATGTGGGTGATACCTTTCAAAAGAAACTGCAAAATTTTTCAGAGGCATGAAAAAGCAATGTTAGAGGACTTCAATTATTCAGATTTTTGCTGGAAAATGAACTTTTCCAAATGAAGTTGTCTTACAGAAAATTTTTCCTTCAGAAATTGGAGAAGTTACAAAAAGATAAATTACTCTTAACTGAATGCTACCCAATAGGGAAAATTTAATCAAGGACTGGAAGCAGCAGAAATATGTGGCAAACCTGATTAGGTAAAGCTGGATACGCTTGTTTTACAGGAAGTTAAAACTGGATATAAGCAAGCATATATCTTGGACTTCCAAAATGTTAAGTCTGCCCCCCTCTCTCTCTGCGCATGCATGTAGATGTAGAGTACATATTCTGAAGGAATGGATTTCCTGTTGGGTTGCTTTGTTCAGAAGATTTGAGATTTCTTAGAGAAGATTAGATTGCACAGGAAAAGAATGTAGGATATAATTAGAAGTACACAACTGTACAAATAAGTTGTGTGTGTGTGTGTGTTTTAGGCTTTCTTCTACAACACTTGACTGGATCAGTGGGAGGATCAATATTTTTTGGGAACACCAAAAAGGAGTCAGTTAAGGATGTTAAACTTAGTGCCAAAGAGCCCTAGCATCTACATCAAGATACATGTGTGGAGGGAACTGACAAGTCAGTGGTAATCCATTTTTGGTGACCGACAGCTTCCTGCTGAGTAAAAAGAAGCTGTAGAAGTTCATTGTAGAAGTGAAACTAGATTCACTTTCAGTAAATGAGCAAGAAGACATTTGTGGGACAGTTAAAGGGAGAGTCCCAAACAAAATTTCCCCGTAGCAGATCAACAGGCACTTTGTTAACCTGAGAAAGAAAAATGAAAAAATAAAAAGCCAGCTATAGTACCATCGATGCCTTCTGAAAATTGAAAATGAATTGAGAGGTGTCAGATAGTTTGTAAGATGAAAGATCCTGCCCAATCAAATAAGAGAATTCTATTGGAATAAGACAGTAGTGTGAATTCATTAAATGTAGGTAAAAGAGGAAAAACTAAGGAATACAATTAGTGGCTTTCTTAATTGTTTTCATGGTAGTAAGTTTATTAAAGATTACAATTACATCAGAAACACTAATACAAACTAAGAAAAAAGTAGAAGAATAAAAAAGGAGTACTGAATGAAGAAAAAAGATAAAAAATAAAAATATAGTAAAAAGAAAGTATAAAGAAATGAATTCTCAACTTCATCACAACTATAAACAATTTTAGTATTATTTATTTATTTATTTATCGCATTTATATGCCACCCTATCTCCCGAAGGACTCGGGGAGGCTCACAAATAAGAACATAACAATAAATTAAAAACAGAATTAAAATTAAATGCGATAATTAAGATACCCCGATTAAAACAATAGAATTTAAAATACAATAAGAACAATAAAAAACCATAAAAATCAACATCAGCCAGCTTGGTTGATGAAGTTGAAAGAAACTTTTCACTTGCTGCAAATAAGACAGTGTATTGTTTGTAACAGTTTAAACTACTGCCCCTATTGTCTGATAGCAGCACACAAAGACTAATATTTATTTCTTTCCTGGATAATAATTTCTGATTATCTGATTCTTATACAATGGAAAAGAGATGCAGCTGAATCTCATATTAACATGCTTAGGACTAAATTTCTTTTGATAGCACAACTATATTTCCACCATTTTAGAATGCCCTTATTAACCAGGACTTTTATTGTTGATGTTAGATTTCTGCTTCGAAATAAATGGTCAGACTTGAGGGACTTCACTCAACATGCAGTTTAACTTACAATTATTCATGCCAGGTAACTACTAAAAGGAGAAAAGCACAGACTCATGCTTCCTTCTAATAAAAAGCATTAGATTCCTTAGAGGTTTAACTAGTCTTTGCTCTCTGTGTACCTTCAGGCATAGATAGAAAAGAAAGGAAGGGACACAGGTCTGTCAGCTGCTGTAGGAAGTAACTCTTTATCTGAACATTGTTAGCATTGCTAGAGGCAAATTTTTAAAAAGTTATCATCTCCTTCTCCAGCCATAGCCTTATTCATTGCCTAGGGATCAAATGTGCTCACAAACAAACACTGACATATGTTTTAGTCCCGCTGACAGAGCTTAATTATTTTGGTATTGTTTAATCCATTTTTTGGCTGTTTGTTTCTACAATTATTAATGGGTCTATTTCAGTAGAAATACTTCTTGGATTACTGCAGGAGACAACATTCTCAAATTATATATAAAAACATTTTAAATAATATTATATCCAGAGTCACTAAGCAGAAAGGATAATACTGATAATAGAACACATATTGAGACTAAAAGTTACGAAGCTTGGGGAATCCAGAAACGGTTTATCCAGTGCTGGAAAACACTATTAAGTGCAGTGACGATTAAGAACTGCAGTGCAGCCTTTGCCAATAATGGATCATAGGACAAAACACTGTTTAATATAATATTTTATTCCTTACTCAAAAAGAGGAATGAAGGAAGGTGCCAGATGTAGAGCTGGTTTATATGTAGAGCAGCTTGTATTATTAGTATGGCAATGTAGTTTCTTTTTTTCTGGTTTACATCAACCATGCCATTAGTACTAGTCCAGTGAATCACATCCAAGGCCAGAGCAGGTGTTCATAGCAGGATCCCTTACCTTCAGGGCGTACCTACTGCATTCATGTGATTGCTAACAACCTGCATCTTTGTAATTAGACCATCAGCCAACCTTAATTGATTGAGTCAAGTAATAACTTTATTAAGCCCAATGTGTTTCATTATTTAGCCATGACACCCTAATTAAAAGAAACTGAAATGGGAGATTCCCTTCCTCCTGCTACAACTGATGGTACCACCTACAGAAGTAACACTTTCAAGCAAAATCTGAATACCTAGAAGAAAAATTAGAGTTGGGTGGATAAACAAGTTCTGAAAATCAAATTTAAAATTATAACATAAAACAGTTATAATTTATAATCACCACACTGGGTGCCTTATCAAAAAATCTTGCTTAGAAAATACGCACATTGACAAAGTTTCCATCTGACATTTACAAAAGGCAAAAGAAAGCAAAGATAGAGCCAATACTAATAGGTGCCTTGGGTGCAATTCCAAACATCTGGACTAACACTTGAACACTATGTGCATTGAAAGATACAATCTAAACATCTGGCTTACTATGTGACCAACTTAGTAATAAATCTAAATATCTACGCAAAGTGATCTCTATATATGCCACTTACATGGCATTTCCAAATGGTGTCTAAAGAAAGACAGGAAAAAGAGAAGATCTTTATTTATTTCTTATACATGGACAACACTACCATATGAACATAGATTCTCCACACCTGAATACTTGAGCTGAATAGCTGCTGCTGGATACAATATTGTACTCTCTTTTAAATATCCCAAAAGTCAACAAGTTTCATACTCCTGTGTCAAACAATAGCTGCATTTTAGCAGATCAAGGATTTTTTAATCATTAAGAACAAATGGCAATATGCAAAATAATTTAGATGGTTTCAGAACATTGATTCAGGTTTGAAAATGCAGTGAGAAGAAAAGGCAGCATTATTTTTTGACCTATGCAATTTATCCTCTCATTTACTTTGCCTGTATACACAGGTCTTTTAAAATCTTTAGGCCACAAATTTGTTACATCTTTGTTGACACAGAGCTGCTTTTTTTCCTGCAGTTTTAAATAGCTCAATGAATATTTTTAGCCTTGTGCAGTTCTTTGAATTCAAATGTAAAAGTTACTTCAGAGCTTTGTTGCATATTAATGCACTATCTGTTGGCAAATCATTCCTTAAAGCCACAGTGGTATCTTTTTCTATGTTCATATACTTGCTTTCCACAGCAGGAATGCAATGCTGTTAAAAAGAATGTTTGGTTTAAAAAACATGCTTGCTGACAGATGCTAGGTGTATTTATGTATGCTCCAAAGCTCTTTTTCCCTTAGCATCTGAATTGCTGTACAGTTCCAGTATTTCATCAGTGCTTAGTACTTTCCTACTTGACAGATGGTCTATTGCTTATTGTATCTTTCTTTACAGCAGTGTCGATTTATAAACATATTTTCTTTGTGAAAATCTTACTGTCATTCTATAATTCTAGGAAATGGATTCACTATAGTCTTTCCAACTTTTAAAACTTCATGTACCTCTGACAGATTTTTTCTCTGAAGTATTACTACAGAAATACAGCTATATGTTTCTCAATTATTTATCTGATCTTCTTAAAACAATGCTTATTTTCCTTTTCTTCTTATTTTGCTCTGTGTTTTGGGATTCTTGATTGTAATATCCTTCTTTATTCTCTCTTGCTTGGCATTGAAATTTTGAATTCAGTTACCCAGTGTCATTGTTACCCAAGACTTTCATCTTCATCTAGCTTTGACTATTATAATAGCTTGTTCTGAAAACTTAAATCTTTTTCTCTGAAATAGTTGAAAGTTCTTTCTTGCTCTGGTTGTCACAATATCTCTTACTTTTTCCTATATTTCCATATGTTCTCTTTGTCTTTCACATAGGTTTAGTGTACCAAATTTGTTACTTCCATTGGTAAATTAAAGTGATAACTGATTGTTTCCTCCCTAACTCAAATTTGCTGACATATCTGCTTAGTTTGACTTCCTAAATTTAACCTGTATATTTCATATGAAAGGGATGGGGTGGCTCTGTGGCTAAGATGCTGAGCTTGTCGATTGAAAGGTCGGCAATTCAGCAGTTCGAATCCCTAGTGCCTCATAATGGGGTGAGCTCCCGTTACTTGTCCCAGCTTCTGCCAACCTAGCAGTTCGAAAGCACATAAAAATGCAAGTAGAAAAATAGGGACCACTTTTGTTGGGAAGGTAACAGTGTTCCGTGCACCTTTGGCATTTACTCATGCAAGCCACATGACTACGGAGATGTCTTCGGACAGCGCTGGCTCTTCGGCTTTGAAACGGAGATTAGCACTGCCTCTAAATCCGGGAACAACTAGCACATATGTGCAAGATGAACCTTTACCTTTATTTCATATGATCTGTTTCAATCTATAGTTGGAAATGTCCAGACTGACTGGATTGTACATCTCCATGTACTGATTGATATTGTTATTGATTTGATTGCACTGTTGTCCAAGCTCAGATGTTGCGTCTGTGTTTTTGCTGTTGAAACAGTTGTACACTGAATCATTTGCTTCTCAAAACTCTTATTTCCTGATCCATGTCTTCTTGTAATTCCAATTTCTCACATTTTTAAATACCCATCATTACAAACTTATATAACATCTAGTTTGGTATTGAAATGGTTTGACTAAAACATTTTTGTTCTTTATATGAACTACATATCAACATCTATATAGGCTATCTGTAAATATTGTGCTATTTTTTCATGAGTTAGAGAGCTAAAGAGTGGTCTGGTATTTTATTTTAATATGTCAATTGTTTGAGTATGTGTATGTGTGTTTCCTTTAACCTCAGTTAGACAAAATTATTATTATTATTATTATTATTATTATTATTATTTATTATTATCATTTAGATTTATATGCCGCCCTTCTCCCGAGGGACTCAGGGCGGCTCACAACACTAAAAGACACACGATAAAGAGTTTAAAAGAGAATTAAATTATGCATAAATAACAATTAAAATTTAGGCATCAATAAAATCAATTAAAACAGTAATCAGTCAAAGCCCACTTGTTGAAATAACCATGTCTTCACGTCATGGCGGAAGGATTGGAGGTCGGGAGCTGTCCGTAGCTCCAGGGGTAATTCATTCCAAAGGGTCAGTGCACCCACAGAGAAAGCTCTCTCCCTGGGGGCGGCCAGCCGACATTGTCTGCCTGATGGCACCCTGAGGAGGCCAACTCTGTGGGAACGCACTGGGTGCTGGGAGGATGCCCATGGCAGCAAGATGGCCAAAATGGCCACAGGATGGTCATAACTTTTACATAATCTTAAAACACTGCTGAAATAGATAATGTCCCGAATAATTCAATGGAGATTTGAATTGTTTCAGAATGTTCATTCATTGTGAGAATTACCAAATAAGTATTTAATGCTGCATTGATTATAGTTATCACAATACAATATCCTTCCTTTTTTTAACAATCATAAATCTTTTCAATAGATATAATTGATTTTGATCACTCATGAATGCAATAAATGCAACTCAAATTTATATCCAAATATTCCTTTTAATATGAGTTTTACTAGCTTATCCCAGTTACCAGTGTACAGGAAATCTATCTCAAACTTTTTCGGAAACAGGAGAAGAAAGAATGAAAAATAACAAATTCAGATTCCCTTGATTTCTCCCAAAAGAGATTTATAGCAGGAAACCGTGAAGAAAAATGCAGACCTAAATCCCTTTGAGGACAGTTAGGCTGGAAAGAAATGTGAAGACTGCCTAATTCTGTGTTTGGTTTTGACAGATGAAAAGTTTGAATACAGCAGTCTATGACTTGCTTTTCATTTCTTTAGGAAACTTTGAAGAAAATGAATATATGTCTTGGCAATAGGCGGTCACAAAGGAATCTTAGCTAAACTATAGTAAGTTATGAAGAACAAAAAAAATCTCATTATCTTACGAAAAATCTAATAGCATACTACTGGAGAATAAATGTGAAAAAGATGGGAAGTAAGAGAAGGGTGAATATCCTTAGGAAAAAAAAATCTGTACTTAAGATTAGAAGTAAACAGGCAGTTAGTCTGTAGAGATTCCCAGTCACCCAGGTCATGGTTGTCACAAAGATGCTTTTTATATTAATATAAAAAATTATATTTATTAAAGGATTTATGTTCCTTGCAGACAGTCAACGACCCTCTAAAAGGGTGCAGATTACTAGCTGCCTGGAAGGAATATAAATCCTTCCATTCCCAACTATCCTGTCAGAGCTGAAGAAGCTTCTTGGATGAGAAGCAAAACATCTTCAAAAGAAAAAAAAACAAGAAAGTCCAGTTGCCTCCTGAAAAAGCACCTGTGATGAACCAGGGCACGGCACAGAGATAACACAAACAGCTGGCAGTTCAAACCACCCCTTTATTGCTCCAAAGCTCCCCAAACATGCCTACACTCCTGGCAAGTCCCAGAGCAGACTGAGAACACACACACACACACACACACACACACACACACACACACACAAACCTCAAGCAGCCTCTGGCTGCAATTAGTCCAACCCAGCACTGTCTGCACCAAGGCTGCATGGCAATAAATCCCAAAACAATACCCAAGCAAAGAGTTCAGGGAGCAAAAGATCCATATAATTAGTCCAGAATGCCAACAAGGAACTCTTGGCAAGTTCAAACGTCAGCACACAAACACTCAGTGTTTGTTCCCAACAAATGCCCTTCCCCATGACATCTCAGGTCTCATTCCCCAGGTGTGCCTGGTGAAGCTGGGCAGGACACTCTCCTTGCACATGGCCTGCTCCATCTACACTGACCACACCTTCTCTGCACTCTCCAAGCACTTGCATCAGGAGGGGATGGTTCTTGCTCCTCATCTGAGTTCTGTCTCTCCTTACTAATTCCGAACAGCCTTGTCTGGACTGACTCTGCCCTTCGCCAGTTTCTTCCAAGGCCAACAGAACTGCCCTCTCATTAGCTGTCAGTTCTTGTTCCAGCTCATCTTCCGCTGCAGATTCAGATTCCAACAGGAGATGACAGCACCTTTGGGATAAAGAGGCAGTTAATGGTCAAAACAATAGATGTAAACCAATTACAAATTCTAGGTTTATTCATGAAGAATCAGTTTCACTGAGAGCACTATTGAGCATATTTGCAATATAATACTTCAAACTATTGTTGAGTTTCCAAGAGCCCACTTCCTCTAAAAGGGATCTTATGTTTTTCTATCTTAGTCTGAAAAAAATTAAAGAAACAAAGGCAGTATGTGATGGAAGCAAGGATGGCTTCCAACACTAGAAATATAATAAGTAGCATAGTGAATGATACTGGTGCAAATTAAACCTAGTTATTTTTCTTTTCTTTTCTCATGTCTTTAATTTTTTTGGCTTACTATTTCTTAACTCTTTTCTAGCTTTGCATAATGTTGCCTACTCTGAAAGGAAATGCGTTATTGGTTCTTTTTTTCTTACACCCTGCCTTTAATTTATTTCTTATTTCCTACTTTTGCTTTTTTTAAATTTTCCATAACAATTGCATAATATTTTCTGAAAGAAACGTGTTGTTATTATCATCAACATCTGGAATGCTAAAGGTTGCTATTGGGATAGATTATTCAACTTCTTGTTCTTGAAGGATATGACAATGAATATAACACATCTTTTCAAGTTAATTGAGAAGAAATGATGTACTTTAGATTCAAAAGTAGAAAAAGTTATGTATACGCAACATGCATATATCAGGATACAGAATTTATACACGTTTGCCATCCATACTGAAAGCTTGGAGTACATCTGTTATTATTATTTTTTTGTTTGCTTTCATCCAAGAAAGATTTCTGTCTCTGTTAGTGTTTCTGTTTCTCAATTAATCTTCATATAAAGCTATGAGAATAATTCAAGTTTGACTTGTTTTATGGTAAAATTTATTTCTTCAGTGTTGCTCTATAGAAAAGAAAGAAAGAAAACGATTAACATATTTTGCTTCAAGGACAACTATTTTAAGCAGAACGTTTTTCAAATGAGTTAATCCATGTTTGACATTTGCAAATTATCCACAAGGAGATTTTGACTTAATAGGTTTGTTTATTTGCAAATATTCACTGTGACAGATGTTAGCCCTAGGCATCTCTGGATATAGCACATTGTTCTCCTTGCTATGGATTGATACTGTTTCTAATTTGTGCTTTTTGTGAACTAAATCTTAAGGAAGAACCACTATTGCATATGCTGTAATTCAGTGTCCAACGGACATCAAATTTCTTAAAAATCTTCATGAGAAATAAATATATGACTGTAATTACTAGTTGCCATTTTATGTGCAATCAATACATGCACTTTTGAAGCAGCATCTTCACAATATCTGACCAGAAGATATCCTTTGCTAATATTAGATCACATTGATCCAAGATCATGAGCCACGGTGGGGCAGTGGTTAGAGTACAGTACTTCAGGCTACTTCTGCTGACTGCCAGCTGCCTCCAATTTGGCAGATCAAATCTCACCAGCTCAAGATTGACTCAGCCTTCCATCCTTCCGAGATGGGTAAAATGAGGACCCAGATTGTTGGGACCAATATGCTGACTTTGTAAACCACTTAGAGAGGGCTATAAAGCACTGTAAAGTGGTATATAAGTCTAACTGCTATTACTATTTGAGGCAACAGACTTATCAGTCTGTTTCTGCTTTGTAGCTTGGAGATGGCAAGTAACTCTGTGCAATCTAGTCTGAGATGTTGCTTGGAGAAATTGTATCTCTATAAACTTCAGTTAAAAGCTGAGCCCTGATTTTGAAACATTTTCATTGCCAAAAAAAAAAAAGACTATCTGCTATTATTTAATTTGCAGTCAGTGGATCTGCTTATGTCTACTATTTCCGAGCTAAGAGAGTGGTAATGGAATGGAAGTGTCTTGAGAGAGGGCCCATACTGTGTTTGTGGATGCTATTGGATTGATGACATGAAGCAATAGCCACATTGTCAATTTACTCTGTTGTATTGGACCGTGTTTATTTAAAGACTTCACATCTGCAAGATATTGAGCTTTTGAATAGATAATGGATATATGTGAAAGTGGGGTATTGTTGTTTATTTTCCCCTGGGTAAGACACAGGGATGTATAAAAGTCTTCATAAACCCCCTTTTCCCCCGCTGAGTGAAAGCAAGGTAGTTAGATGGGGCGATGTAGGCTGGATGTGTTCAGTGGATTGGAGAAGCTGCATAGTTAGTATTGCTGATTTAAGGGGATGCTGGCAGCAAATCAGACACATCCTCAAAGTTGGTAGCAGCTAGTAGATACAGTTAGAGATTTGGGATCTCTCAGATGGTGCCTTTAATCTAGAAAGATAAATATGTGGTCAAGGAAGTTTGGGGCTGAGGAGTCAGCAGATAAGCTTATTTATTGTCATTTAACATTTCTTGTTTTCTCAAGTTGTGTATTTGTGAAATTAATAAATACAAAGTAAGGTCTGACTGAAAGTAAGCTGAACTTGGGGAATGGAATTAGCTAATACATTCAGGAAAATAAAAGTATAGATTGAATGAATAAGGTAAAATGCAATGTGTCTTCATCTAGGTTGTTGCATTAGCACATAATTCAATACAATTAAAAATACTTTTTTTAAAAAGTTGATTTAAACTAGATTTTCTGAAAGCTTCCTTTTGTACAATTTTTGTCTATCTAATGAATATTTATTGGAGACAGAGAAGGGATGATCAAGACAAAGATAGCATAGGATGAGAACCTGAAAGACTGAGAGGGAGGTGAAAAATTTAGGACTTCCAGTTGAACTTCTGGTATCTTCAATGTGAGATCCGTGACCTCTGCGGGTCCATTCTGAGCTCTCCGTCAGGGGCTTCAACCAAAGCCTAGGAGCAGCGGCAGTCAAGATGGCTGCCATGAAGCCCGGGAACATCCAGAACCATACGTTTGTGCAGGAGTAGAGAAATGTGAATGGTGTGTCATCTGGGTAAGAAAAGATTTACAGCTGAAGTTGGACACACACACACACCAAAATTTAAGGGGGATACTTTTTAGAACAATTTGATACAGTGGTGTGTAACTATTGTGGGAAAAAAGCATACTGGAAATTTAAAGAAGTAAAAATCTGTTTTAAAAAAATTAAGTGGGAAATGGAATCCCCAAAAAGGAAATAGAGTGAAGTGAAGAGCACAATCTGCTGATGATGGTAAATTTTTGTGACTCGGGAACAAATATTGAAATGGAGGGAAATACCTGTTGAACGATGTATATTTACTTTTTAACCACTGGAGACTGAAATATTTAAAATAATGGTGTCTGGACCCCTAAATACTATTGAATATATAAAAACAATTTGAGGAGTGGAGGATCCCTGAAGTAACTAACTGATTTGACTGTATATTGATGAGACATTTAAACTTGATTTAGAGATCTGGTTTCTGACTGAATAATCGAGGAGAACTAAATGAAATGGAGTTAATGACTCAAAATAACAAAAACATTAATGACCTAGTCCTGGAGCTGCACAAAAACATGGTGAAAATATTGGATTGTATAGACAGAAGATTGGAAAATTGTATACAAGAGATGAAGAGCAAAGATCAGGACAAAAAGGGAAAAATGGAATTATCAACTGGAATAGAAGGGAAATCAGAATTGAGAAACCAGCAAAAGGAAGATAACAAGGAGGAGATCCTATTAAATTTAATAAGAATTGAATTAAAACGGGGAAAACACTTTAAAAGATTTTAAAAAGAAATGGGAGGAACAAGAAGAGGCTTGGGGGAAATGATAGGATTTAGAACAGAAAGTTCTCAAACAGACAAGGGCAAAGAGGAAAAATTAAATTATGGATTAGGAATATAAACCTTGATATATATGGAATGGAAGATTTAAGAGGAAAACTGGGGAGACAAGAAAAAGGTAGGATTAAAGGAAGGGATGTGGATAAGAGATAATGGTTAAGGGGAAAAAGAGTTATAGATATGTCATGATTACATGGTAATAATTGTATTAATATTAGAATGATATGGTTGAATGATGGTATTATTAAAAATGTATGAAATATGACTATTGTGTAGGTAAAGAGAAAGTAGATAAATTTATGTGTATTAAATAAATTTTAAAATATATAGAAAGGAAGAGTTAAGAGAATGGGAATATGAATGAAAAAACAGAGTATCATGTCCTTGAATATAATAATATGAAGGAGGAAAAAGAAAAATATTAGTGGAAGTTTAGAATGGAAGGGTGTAAAGCAATGTATCACAAAGTCAAATAAGTTAGGAAAAGAAATATGAAAAATAGACATAAAGAATGAAAATAGTGATAAGCTTGAAATGTGAGGATGTAAGAAACTGATACTTAGATGGTATGGTGTTTGATTAATGAAGTGAAGTTAGTATTAAAAGAATAATATTGCAGTTGCATATAGATATGTGATTAGAATGATGAGGTGTATAAAATTATTAACATGAAGATTAATTAATATAGTATAATTATAATATTATTATTAACAATATATGTTTAAGTCATTAAGTCTGTTTCTTTGATTTTTTAATGTAATTTAAAGAAGCTGTATGGTTATGCTGAAAGAGATACTAATTGGAAAATACACCCTATTTTATAGGTATTGGGAATATTATATGCAACAACGAAAAGAGAGAGGGAAATGGAGAGGAGAGGAAGTGAGTAGGAGAGGAGAAAAAAGAGCAAGGTAGAAAGGGTAAAGGAGAGAGGGGAGCGGAGAGGAAGAGAAGAGTAGAAAGGGAAGGAGATAAAAGCGGAGAAGAAAAGAGAGGGGAAATAGAGAGGGGACAGGAGAAGGAGAGAAGGAGAAAGGGAAGGAGAGAAGAGAGGGAGGAGAGAGATTGATGTAAAAATGGATAAATTTTTTAGTTTTTAAAGTTTTTTTTTACAGTAGAAAAGAAAACAGACAACCAATTTCATAATTTTTTTTGGAGGGTTATACTATTGAAATTATAATGGAAGATAATACAGAAGCTAAAACACATCAGTTTAGATGTGACTGCATACTTGTTAATATTTATATGAAAATTAAAACATTGTGTAAAAGGTAGGAGTAAATAATATGGAATAAGGAAAATGGAATGTAATAATTAGGAATATGTTTATATGTATTGTATGATACCCAAACATCCCGCCATTCACACAATATGTATAAATTTTTAAAAATAATAAAAACTTGATAAAAAAAGAGCAGCTTCAATCGAAGCATTTTTTACAAATGGAAATAATGGGCAAGCATAGTCCTTGTTTTATAAACTGATAAGGGGCTACGCTACTGCACTTAGTTCTAAAAACCAAATTTGAAGAACCAGTCAGAGAAACTAGAACGGGCAGGGGGGAGGGGGGCAGAGAAACACAAGAGACTAAGAAAAGTGGTTATGTTAGACTTGAGAAAACAAAACCAGTGAGGATTTTTCAAGGCTACTACACAGACAATTCTCTGTCATCACAGAGTATAGAACCAGGAACAACAACTATCTGAAGTTACATAAAGGAAGAGTCTGGTTGGATGCTAGAAAAATCTTCCTAATGCTAAGAGCAGCTAAGAACGTAACCTTTTTCCAGAGGAAGATATGAGCTCTTCTTCACCAGCCGTATTCAAAACAAATGCAGGACAACAGTCTTTGGGAGATATCCTAATTTGAAGTTATGCATTGAAATGCTTTTTCCAAATCAAGGATTCTCAGAAAAGTTCAGTTGAGGAATAGTTACTGGAAGCATACATACACTAAGGTACTGCTGAAGAGGATAATACTTTGGTAATGTTGTATTCAGGAATGAGGAGGGCTACTCCACATTGGTTTCAGCGGAGCAACTGCTGCATTATTACTTTCAGTCTTGAATCTGGCTTAAAACGAAGATCATTCATAAACTTAGCAGAAGTGAATTTGGGGATAGACTGAGCTAGAAGGAAGCCTGTGTCCTACCCCTTTCCCTCAAAATCCATGATGTGAGTGGTTTGATTTGCATTAGCTGACCAAGGAGGGATAGAAGGTCTTATGTAAGCCTACATGCTTATAAGAGAACTAAGACCTTATAGAACATTTTTCCCCTAGGTTTCCTAGAACAATTATGTCACATTAAGTCTGACTTGATTCAGTATATAAGATGTAGATTACCTATCCTGAGTGAAAGATGCACTGGCAATAGGCTTTACCAGGCACTCAGGAAAGATAAAGGGATCCTGCCGATATTAATCCCAACTCCCTCTAGAAGTGATGGAGATGGTTTCAAGTTAGCTGATGAAGACCATCAAAAGTCCTTTGGGGAATTTTAACATATGTAAGGGCACCTGTTGGAATTAAGGTACATCACAATTCCAGGTAAATGTCAATGGAGATTCTCAGTCATCCAGGTCATGGTTGTCCCAAAGGTGCTTTTCAAGAGGCAACTGGACTTTGCTTCTCGAAGAAGCTTTTTGGA
>JANHFM010002244.1:171234-182635 GCA_032468115.1 Grayia smithii
AAGTCCCAGAATTCTGCAGCCAGCCATGCTGGGAATTCTGGGAGTTGAAGTCCACAAGTCTTAAAGTGGCCAAGTTTGGAGACCCCTGAACTAGATCAAAAACTCCCCAAATAAACTCTTCTGAGTAGGTTTGATAGAGAAAGTGAGTCTTATACTCACTTACTGGATATAATTCTCTGTAAATTCAGTCAGTAGGATTTGGGACTTTTTTTTTACTTTCTTTTAGCCATTTCATGAACATGAACTGGCATCCTTCTTTTGCTGCCAAGTCCGCATAATATTGCCTTCATCTTTTTACCAATCTATTCCTCAGTTTTACTTAGCATTTTTCCTTCTAAGGCAGCCAACAAACCGTGACAAGGGCCATTCAGCCCTGAGTACAAGAAAGTTGTTTCAAACCAGGTTCTCCCCCTAAAACGGTGAAGTCTCCAAGCCGATCCCAAATAGCAGCAGACAAGTATTTGTTTTGAGAAGACATTTATTTATATATGAGTTACAATATATATGAAAATAATGATATGTAGTAGATAATTATATATAAAACTGGAACTGACTGCTCATTGTTCTAACGGCATATTTATGCTTTAATATTTTTCTGTTGCATTTATTTTCACTTATTTCTTTAAACATCTGTTATGATTGTTGGTTATTTTTGGATAATGCTTGAATTCTTGTGTTTTATTTCTTTTGCTTTTTTCTGTTATTATTTTAAAAGCAATAAAAACTATTTTAAAAAAATATTTGTGATTTTACTGTGTATGGTGAAGGAGGAGAGAGGGAACCTGTTTCTCTGTGGGTTCAAGCACAATGATTCTGGGATGCCTGTCAGTTTCATCAACTTTGATTATTGTATAACAAGCAGCTAATAAGGGCATTGGATATTGAAATAGCATGCATTTCATGCAAGCCCTACTTATATTCTCTCTGTCAGCCGCGCTTCAGGGTGTCAATAATTTGGGATTATGCAGGTCATTGCTCTGGATGAAAAGCTTCTTTTCCCTGCCATCTTCTTTCTTTTGCACCAGGCAGCTGGTCCCCAAAAAAGAGAGGGGGGTGGGTGAAAGGAGGAGGAGGTGAATTCTGACAAGCCAATGGACAGAGCTATTGATTGGTTGCCTGGTGATACTGAGAAGGTCCTCTGGCTGGAAGCCAGAACAGAGGCAATTGATAGTGATGATGGGACAGCAGAACATATACCTATTTTACTTTTGGGCTGGACCAGACATTTTAACTGATTTAGGGGGAAGAACCCTGATTCAAACCTATGGGAACCACAATGGAAAGGTTTTGGAGTAATCAAATAGGTAATCAAATAACCTATTTCCCATGACTGCATAAAACCTCTATATGAGATACAGATCTAACAGAGACTACTGCTGTACTACATATAAATAATAGTGCTCATAGGGCTACTTTTTTAAAAAAAAATCATTTTCTAATTCTTGCAGCTCAGATTCAGAAGCTGCATGCTTTTTGATAAGAACCATTCATTCTACTTACAGCTTCTAAGGATTTTAAATGCAAGGCATGACTAGATCAATCCTGTGGGGGAGGGAGAAAATTATATTTGAGCAGCTGTTCCAGTTAAGCTTAAGCTAGTAGGTAATGTCTGAACATTGCCTTTACTTTTATGTTAAATGCTGCTTTATGTTTGGAATTTGAGAGCATTCTATTAGCAAGGTTTCAGAACTGCAATAGAATTAAGCAAATAAAAATAAAAGAACAGTCAACAACAAAATTGCATTAGTTACCTTCCATACTGCGTTCAGAGATGCTGGGAACATTACAATAAAACTGGGCTTCATAAATAGGATCGATAGCAGGTGGCTCTGTTAGTGGATTAGGCATTATTCTCTTTCGATTCTTGGAATGAAGACCATCGTCTTTAATTGGTTTAACAGGAATCAAATGTACTAAAATATAAATAACCAACATCAATTGATTCTGATTAGTCTAATGCTAAATTATTTATTTGCATAATTCAAAATTCAAAATGCATAAATAAATATGTAATAAATATGGAAATAGGAAATAGACTTCTGTACTTCTTATACTAGACTTCTAGCATAAAATCTATTTCTACATCACATTAATTAGTGATTTCTTAGTAGGTGGTATCTAATGTAATGATATAATTTTGCTGATGGAGTGGTATTCATCAGCAAAACAATTTATAACAGATTTGGGTTAAGTGCAGACAGTGTAAGAGAAATAGTACCCAAACAAAATTCTGTTGACAAAGGAACCAGTAAAATCAAATTGCAAGGTTTTAATTAAAAGCATAAGCAATAAATAAATTGTCTAAGGCTCTTACATTGCTATTTTATGTATAGTGTATTATGTTTTCTTAGAAAATATAGTTTTCAATGACAATCCATGTCAGCTTCCCTAAATATGTTTAAATTCTATTTTGCCTACAAAAGAAACTTCTTTGAAATAAATGATTTTTCCAGGATTATCTTTAATACATACAGCATATTCTATATACAACATAATATGAAGTAAGAGACAAGAAAAAAATAAACATGCTCATCTGCTAGGTTAGCTTAATAAATATTCCTGAGTATTAAAACTATTACTACTGAAAACATTGTTTTGTCACAGATTTTATATTTATCCTAATTTTGCCCCACCTTACATGATTATGCATACAATATGTGCACTACTGCTTTCAGTATAATCACTTTTGAAAAATAAAAAGCAATATAAAAGTAGACTCTCTTGAATTGTACTATATTTATTCATCTCTTTTTTTATCCATTCAGAAGGCTCTTTTTTTTTAAATTAAGAACACAGTTATTAGAATAGCAAATAGAATTAATACTAAAATAATTAAAAGGAAGATATAAAAGAAAAATCATTAATATTTACCCCAAAAAATCAGACATGGAAGCAAATCCATTCCCTTCTTTCTTTCAACTTTAAAACTTTGGATAGATTTTTTCTCCTGAATATTAGCTTTAAACACAGTAGGTTCTTTCAGTTTTGTGCAACCAAACTATTTCAAAGCATTTTTACAAACTTGAGAAACCACATAGCAAACTTTGTTTAAAGGATCCATGGTAAATTTTCATTGGCTTTCAACATAAAATAGATATACTAGAAAAGTTCTGCCAAGAATGGGAAAAGAAATTTTAACTCTTCCATTCATCAGCAGTTATTTAGAAAAAGTGATACTAAAATATTCTGCTGTCTCCCAATCTGGCATCATATATTAGATTTATTTGATTGGGATAAATCAGCTTTCCCCCAAAACTGGTACTTTTCATGTTTGGAAGGTGCAAAGTTGGAGAATAGTGCAGTGGTGGGATTCAAAATTATTTACTACCAGTTCTGTAGACATGGCCTGGTGGGTGTGGCAGGAGAAGGATACTGTAAAATCTCCATTCCCACCCCACTCCAGGGGAAGGGTGCTATAAAATCTCCATTTCCTCCCGATCAGCTGGGACTTGGGAAGCAGAGAATAGATGGGGATGGGACCAGTCAGAGATGGTTGTTACTGGTTTTCTGAACTACTCAAAATTTCCACTACTGGTTCTCCAGACCTGGTCAGAACCTGATCAGAACCTGCTGAACCCCACCTGTGGAATAGTGGGTTCACTCCCTTTATTGATTATTCAGCTCACTTTGAGATTCAATCCTCAAAGACAAAGTTGAGAATTTTAAAGGACACAAAAGTAGTTTATAAAATATATGGGATATAGAGAAAGTAAAGATTTTCAAGGCTAGAAAGTTATATTATAGAAATATATTAATAGTGTAGTTGTAAGCTAGATTTAGCTATGTTTCCTTTTCTTTATCTTACTATTTCTTATTTCGTTTTGTGCTCTACATAACATTTCGTATTCTGGAAGGAGTGTGGGGTGTAATGACATACAGTATGTGCATATTCTCTTGAGGGGTACACAGTGACGAGCACTTTTCTTGAGGGAGAAAAAAATCACCCTAAGACAACAGATGACAAGGTTACAGGTATTGTTTCTTTGGAAACACTGCCAAATATGCTATAGTTGAAGGCCTTTAAAAGTCAAACCTTAATGCTGTTTACCTTAGGCCATTTCAGACACCTCTGTTCTCAGACAAAATCAATATTAATGGCTTGCTGTTGTACTCATAAATGAAACACAGCTGTGGTCCAATAGGTAATAATTCACTCTTAAAAGCCAGTGGTTTGGAGGGTTTTTAAATCCAATTTAATCAAGAACTAGTATACTTTTCTTGCACCAGGGTAAGCAGGAAAATAATATTAGTTCTCAAGGTACAAAATATTACAATTTACCAATATTGTTGCAGTAGATTCATCATTTTTAAGCTTTTCAAATGTTTAATGAGAGTCTTAGGCTTTCTATCAAATCACAACTTTCTAGGTTGATTCAGTTATTCACTTCATGTATTAATTTTGAGATTTGTCCTCTTTAATTTTCTGTAAATAATCAAAGTACTCCAATGTTATCAAAGTTTTCAGAAAATCCAAACGAATAATTATAGTAACAATGTGTCTGTTTCAGTACCAATAATGTTTCTTCAGATTTATTTTTTCCTCTATAAAGATCATCATACATATTACCTAGATTACAACAGTTCCTTAACCTAAAATAGTGTATAATCTTTCATCTACATAATGACAAAAAACTCCTTTCTTTTTACGTTTATAAGTTGCCTTTTGTCAAGAGCTTAATTTTGTTCTGAACAGATGCTTTATATTATGAGGAATGCATGATGCTATATACACGAAGAAATCTAAACATTTATTCAAAAGTTAAATAATTCCATTCTTTGTTGACAAAAAAAATCAGCCCAGACATTAAAACAATCCAAATGATTTATCAGTTTCAACCATTCTCTCCTTCTCCCTCTCTCTCTCTCTCTCTCTCTCTCTCACACACACACACACACACACACACACACAGAGAAGTCATAGGTAACGATACTTGAGTGTATATACTTATTTTGTGCATAACTCTTACGTTTGAAAAGATGGCATGTATTTTACAATAACTTAAAAACATATATATACATTAGAACTCAGTCATAGTATCTTATCTAATATGGGCTTCTTAAAATTAATATGTAATGGACATTAAAACATAAGACTTCTAAGTTTTTAGTAGATAACTATCTGCTGAATTAATTCATAGATTCACATTCCCAAAAGAATATCCCATGTTATAAGAGTATTTTGCTATGAGTAAAAGTTATTGCTAGTTATTCTGAAACACTACTTTCCTCATTTATCAGCATGGTGTCAAGTATCATTAGTGTGCTGATGATAGGTGTATGTTTTTGCCTTAGACCTGTGATGGCTAAACTTTTTGGTATGGTGTGCCAAAAGTGGAGGGATTGCAGGGGAATTGCATGCATGTGTGCCCACACCCATAATTCAATGTGTCCCGCACCCCCGCGCATGACCCCCTCTGCGCTTCCCACGCTTTTGGCACGTGATGACACAGTGGGCCCAGCAGGCCCATTTTTCTGCCTCCCCAGGCTCCAGAGGGTTTCTTGGAGCCTGGGAAGGATGAAAGTGTCTCCCTCCTGGAGGCCGTCTGGAGGCTGGAAACGGCCCGTTTTCCAACTTCCAGTGGGACCAGAAGGCCTGGTTTGCAGTCTCCCCAGGCTCCAGAGGCTTTCTTGAAGCCTGGGGAGGGCAAAAACGGCCTTCCCCACCCCCTTGGAGGCCAGAAACAGCCCATTTCCTGACTTCTGGTGGGCCTGGCAGGCCCAAAAAGGGCTTGGCCAGCATGCACATGTACATTAGTTCTGAGCACGCTCATATGCCCACAGATATGGCTCCATGTGCCACCTGTGGCATGTGTTCCATAGGTTCGCCATCATGGCCTTAGACCATCCAAGAGTTGCCATCAAGATATTTTCCCAGTGCCTGGACATTGTATGGGTCTAACATGGAAAGAACAGGTTTTGGCTATAGCTTCTGACAAAATTGAATGGCTGTGGATTAGGCCTATTCATATGTAATGATCTTCCATCTGTAACTATGATGTGGTGACAGTCTGTGGAATGTAAAGACGATGGCACTGACGTACCTGTTACCAAAGCACTGAGGAGAAAAACACTGCTTAAGCTCAAACAATGAAAAAGGAATTAAGTTATGTGTAAACATTGCAAATAGACACACCTATACAAACCCATTCACATTAGTAAGAGAAAAGGAATAGGTAAAGCATAAAACAATGTCAGCCTCAAGAAGTAGATCAGACCAAGTAATCAACTCTATATCAAGATTAAAAGAATATTTATTATGATTGGATTTGATAACCGAACCTTACAAATCTAATTATGTTTTATCACTTTCCTTTTTTAAAATCATGTTCATCTATTTGAGAATTAGTCTGATGCTCATGTTTTAATTATATCATTATTCAAAAATTCTAATAAGATACTTTATTCTAATAAGAATAAAGTAACAATTAATTTGCACTTGTTTTTCAAATCTATACATATGAAATAAACTAAATATTTTGCAGAAAGTGACGGGGGGGAAGAATTCTCATTCCTCATTTGTCCTTACACATCAAACAGATCAATCATTTTCAGCCCACAGTCTTAATTAATATCAGTTTGTTTGAAATATGTTCAAAATTGTGTCTTCTGTGTCATTTTATAAAGCAGAAAATGAGTCCTCATGTTGCACACACAATCATTCTGACATTTTGATTTTACTTCCTACACATACATTAAAATGCAGTAAAAAGAACATGGTATTTACAAATCTTAGCTATGATATGAAATTATACTTACAGAATTGGAGACTAAGGCTCAAAAAGGCTAATAAGGCAGCTAAAGCCAACAGAAACAGAAAACGATTTCGGAAAAACATTATTCTTCTTTCCACTTCTACTTCATGGTTTTACCTCCAGCATACTCCCTGCAAACATAAATATAAAATATTAATTTAAAATAGTTCTAATATATTAGTCATACTTATGAAAAATATATAAAAAACTTAAGAATTCTTCAGGAAACCTTTATAGTACATTATCTTTCTCCATGTTGCTATTTTTGATAATTTTCTTAATAATGTTTGCAAGGTATCGTCGTTACCTGGAATGTTATGCTTCATTATTAATAAATGCTTTATTAAAGCATATTAAAACTTAAAACATTATTAAAAATTAAACATTAATAAAGGTGACATTAGCATTTTAGCATGGTATCCATGCTTTCTTTTGAAGTTGAAGAAACTGACTTTTCTTTTTATCCAAAGATATTTCTTTTTTACTTGCAAAAACTACCTTAAATCATAAAAGAAACAATAGGGGTTATATTCTAGACCAGTGATGGAGAACCTATGGCACATGTGCCAGAGTGGCATGCAGCGCCCTCTCTGTGGGCACATGAGTTGTCACCCCAGCTTGGCTCCACCGTGCATATGTGCGCTTCCCGCTGGCCAACTGGTCTTCGGTTTTGTACTGTGCATGCGTGGGGGTGGGGCACATGCAGGGGGCCATGCATGCATGCAGCAGGCCGTGCACATATGTGGGGGGGCTGTGCACACAAGTGGGGAGCATGTGTGCAGGCGGGGGGAGAGGTACATGTGGGGGCACATGAATTCATGGGGGCCGAGTGCACATTTTATTTTGGAGGTTTTGCACGCACACTTTGTGCACTCAGTCCAGAAAAGGTTTGCCATTCCTGTTCTAGACGAACTTGAAACACTTGCAAGTATAAAGATACAAACTCAACTGGGAAAGGAGGTGATGTAACCTATACATTTGCCACCTGTAGAATGTTATCTAGGATCAATATTTTCTGTTGTCTACTTCTAACATCCAGTTGCTTTATTTATTACTTTCTCACACATCATATATATATCAAATGTATGTATCATTTGTTTCTGTACTCTATATAAAGACTTATCCTTCATAAATAAATGTTTTTCACTTTGTCTGAAGTACTGGTGATTTGTGTTGTGAGGCTGGGAGAAGTGGTGAAAAAGCCACTTTGCAAAAGTAGACTCAAGAACTGATTTTTTTAGTTCCACACTAAACTCAGCTGACTAAATTTTAAAGACAACACAATGAGAACTGCAGGTAGGAATTGAACAGTAAAAATATTATGCATAATGCATAATGGTTATTTTTTGAGAGTTGAATGCAATGAAATTTTATTTTAATGTATGCTGATTAGTGTACATTTAAAGTGACAATAAACTTTTTATTCCATTCTATTTGTATAAATATTTACAAATATACATATGGAACTATTCAGTTAATTCAACATTTTTCCAAATCATTTTAACTACATGAACCTGAACATTAACAACCATACAATAAGTGCAAAACATACATTTTTGTTAAATAATCTTAAAACACATAGGATAAACTCTTATTTAAGAGTCTGTTATGATAAGGAAGTTTTCCAGAAGAGAAAAACATAGAAAAGTGGATTATCTAATTATCCAAATGTATAAATTTAAAGTAGATACATAACACATTACTAAAGAAACTCAATTATGTGATTGAACAGTTTACACAAATGATTTTCAACCTGGTAATATATGTTAGCTAGATACTACAGAATATATGTTAGCTGAATACTACAGAATTTTAAATTCAATACATACTGTCAGCAACAATCTGGAAAACACTAAATTATACAAAGAAGAGTGGTTATTTTTTCAAGCATATTGTGAAAAAAATGAGGAAAGAAGAAGAATACTGTATATTCAATATATGAAGAATGCAGTTCTATGATCTTTAGAAAAATATACCAAGATCAGAATGCTCGTCATCCCTCATCACTTGTAATTAGAAGTTTCCTCTAACCCAGTCTGGTAATTGTAAACTGGAGGTATAAAAAGGAACTCACAAGGGTGGGAGGCAATTCTTCAAGCAAATTGGTTTCATGAAGCTAAGTGGGTGGCCCTAACAAAGGTTGTCTTTTGCTACTTACAAATATATGTGTATGCACAAACTACTCTTCAGCTGATACAAGAAAACTGAACATGCAGAAACACTTCTTCTCTTACACGCAGAATCAGAAATGCCTTCTAGAGCACATGGCTCCTTTAATACTTCATCCGTTTTACGAAGTCCCCAAGTTGCTATTTTTAACACTTTTTAACTGAAGCAACAGTCAGCTGATTTTTGGGCTTTATGGGCCCTTTGGAAGTTGTTAAATGGGCCATTTCCTGCCTCCAGAGGGCCTCCAGGGGGGTGGGGAAGGCCATTTTTGCCCTCTCCAAGTTCCTAAAAAAGGCTCTGGAGCTTGGGGAGAGAGAAAAACAGGCCATCACATGCCAGGAGTGAGGGGGGGATGGGAGCGGGTGGGTCACACGTGCATGCACGGGGCACATACATGAACTTCCCCTGCCCCACCCAACCCAGCTCCAGGCACGCGATGGCAAAAAGGTTAGCCAACACTGGCCTAGATCATGTAGAACACTCTATACTGAAGGAAAAATATTTTAGTAACATAGCTTTGTTATTCACATAGTTGACACATCTGTGGTTGATCTAATCACATCAAAGATGTCATGACTATGTTCTCCTAGACTGAAGTACACAGGTGTAGAAAATTACTATGCTATGAAAGTAGTTAACAACTCCCACTTTCAATCATGTAAAAACAGTATCTGACATTTCCAAAGAGCCCATTCATTGTACAACCATTTTATAATATCAACTGCTGGCCTCAAACAAAAGTTAAACATATTATTACAGTGAATCATTGCGACAACTTAGACATATTGGCTTAGTTCCAAAATAATCATTTTTCCAGTCTACCTTCCAAAATAATTATACTTATCAGGGAGGAGAGCTCAAAATGTTTCCAGGATTATTGTACTGTAAAAAGATGGTAGTCCACTAGGATGTACTGAAACTCTTATTGGAAAGTACACACAGTTGTTTTTATATGCAAAGTACCTAAATTTTTTTTTTCAAAACTTCAGGAACAATTCAGACAGCTCCTGAATTCTCCACCCTCATGACAGGAAAGTATGATAAACAATGTGTAGTAATCTTTTGCTGACACAGTAGGGCTGTTTTATTTCATAAGCTTATGTAGTGGGGGTAGGGAAGAAAAGTGAAAGATGACCAGAGAACATTTTTTCCAGGATGTTCTCATATATATTAGTTTGATTACTAAAGGGGAAAATGTAGAAGAAAACAAAAAAAGTTGTCACAGTCCAGGCATGAATACTAAGACTAATTCAAATATTTCATTCGCAAAATGTGCACTATCATTACTGTGAAGCGACAGGGTATGTAAAATGGTAGCCTCATTGCCAGTCTAGATGCCAGCAGAATCTGAATTTGATGAGACATCTTGTCTCAAGCATGGACTTTAGCACATATCCTCTCCCTTCCCTTTTTAAAGAGAGAAAAACAGATTTGTTTCTTTAAAAGGCCAAAGCAAAATTCTGGAGAAAGGGTGCAAGAGCCTTCTGGTACCTGACCTGGTAAAGCAAGTGGGAGTACTATCTCTCCATTAACTAAATAAATATAATTATTTCAAGAAACTAGGAGAGTCAAGGGAAAATAAGCAGAGGACTTTAATTTGGGATTTAGGCTACCTCTAAAATTCAGATGGCATAGCAGTTAGAAAACAGTATTTTAGGTTAACTCTGCCAGAGCCAGTAGTTCAATCTTGTTCGGCTCAAGGCTGATTTAGCCTTCTATCCTGCTGAGGACCCAGATATCCTGACACTGCAAACTACTCAGAGAATGCTGTAAAACACTATGAAGAAGTATATAAGTGCTATTGCTATTGTTATTGCTACGTTAAATACATTTTTGTTTATTTATCTCCATGTGCAGCATTATTCTTACTCTAATTTTTCTGCACATGCATGGCATTTTGTGTGAGTTCAAGATTTAATTTTCTCTTTTTGGGGAGCTGATATACCGTTTCCCTGAAAATAAGACATCCCCTGATAATAAGCCAACTGGGCTTTTGAGCACATGTGCTAAAATAAGCCTCTCCTCAAAAATAAGTCCTCCCCAAAAATATTTAAATGCAGAGCTGGAAATCAAGTAAGATGGCAAGAAGCCCCATCTTGCTCCACGCGCCCCAAAATAATAAGACCTCCCTGAAAATAAGGCCAAGTGCTTATTTCGAGGTTCAAAAAAATATAAGACAGGGTCTTATTTTCGGGGAAACACGGTATAACTTAAAAGTTCTATCTCTCCCAAGTTGCTAATTATAACAAAGTATCATCATCTTGTGGTCTGCACATATTTTATAAATTAGGCTTCATATACATTTTGAATTTATTAAAGTTTTATTTTATGTCCACTTTAATTGACAAATGGAGGTAAGGACCACCGACCCTCTGGAATGGACTTCCCACCAATCTCTGAACCGCCCCTGATCTCCGCTCCTTCCGCCGGGACCTAAAAACATGGCTCTTCGAACTGCTTGACTGATGGGACTGGGGTTT
>JANHFM010002245.1:0-10198 GCA_032468115.1 Grayia smithii
TTTTTACTACCGGTTCTCCGAACTACTCAAAATTTCCACTACCGGTTCTCCAGAACTGGTCAGAACCTGCTGAAACCAATGTCTGATATAGAAGTAGAGGTAGAGATAGAGATATATAGATATAGATTTTTTTTATTCAACTGGATGGTGCTGTGTGTCTCACAGTCTTCTGTGCCCCTCCAAAATTAGTGTACTAATAGAAACACTACTAATAAAAGCGATTCTGTTCGACTCCACAGCCAAATAGTAAACTTTCTTGCCTTCTTTGCAGCAACAACCCCTCTTGGTCGGATCATTGGAGGTTTTGAATGTAACGAAAGTGAACATCGTTCCCTTGTATACTTGTATAACTCTGCAGGGTTTTTCTGCTCTGGGACCTTGCTCAACCACGAATGGGTGCTCACCGCTGCCCACTGCAACAGGTGAGGGCACTACAGAATGTGGAAGGGCTGAGGGAGATCATGCTTAGATATCCAGATTTTTACAATGTTTCTCCTAGTTTGTAGTGACTTCTCTGTGCATTTTGAATGAGTGTTCGGCTGCTATTGCTCCTCACAATCGTATCTTGAGCAATGCTGTTTGTATTTATGGTAGAATTTCCTTCTTCTTCACCACAGTATTTATATCATTCCCTTTTTTTCTTGGAGACAATAACAATAAGCACAACAATATCTGGATCATTACCTGAACACCATCAGCATTGACAAAAGCAGCAGAGTCAATTGCAAAAGGCAGCTTTACTTGGAACAGCTTACATCCTGGGACAATCCTTTTAAGACCATGGAACCACAACATCTACCTACCCCAGGTCCTTGGGAAGGACTCGATAGGTGGATAAAAATGCCAAATCCAGTCTAAATATCTGACTGACTGTGCAACCTACCAGAATATATTAACCTTATGCTGCCTGACTCTGGTGGTTTGCAATAAGAAAATAAATTTCAAAAAACAAATCAATAAAGCATAAAAAATAAAAACATGATGAAGTGAGGGGCTTCTCTCTCCCTTGTCCAAGGCCTGAGTGAGGCACTTTATTTTCATAGCTCTTCAAAACAAGAGCGGAGTGGGCACCATCCAGATCTTGTTTTCGCCTTTTTCTCAGTGGTGACATCTGAACTGGTTTGCTACCGGTTCGCTGGCCACGCATGCATGCTGTGCACCAAGCATGCACTCTGCATGCGCATGCATAGTGGATGCCAAACTCACACTGCATGCACACATATACATAATGCGCACCAAACACGTGGTGCGAGCGCAGGCACAATGCGCACCAAACATGCCCTGTGAGCGCATGCACAATACATGCCAAAAGGCGCCTTGGGAAGGTAAGTAGAACAGCAAAGGGGGGATCAGCTGTGCTGCATGATTTAGCTTCACTAGAAAGCTAAACCACATGACACAGCTGATCATCGGAAATACCGGTTCGGAGGAACCAGTAACTGAGCGAACAGGTAGCATTTCACCCCTGCTTTATCTATCCCACGATCCTTGGGTTGAGAGGATGCACGCAATACAAAATCATAACATTAGTACCATATTCACGTGAGTTCTATTTCAACCCTTCAACCCAGTCACCAGTATTGTTTATAAGTGTCACATTCTCACAATGCACATCCAAGTCAGGAAAGAGATTGATTCATACTCTATGCTGAGCTTGCTTAGTGCTAAACAGCTCTTTGCTTCCAAGATTTTGCATAAACAACGTAAATAGCTGATTCAATCACTTGAATAAATTTATTGGGTGAACCCAGGCCTCTAGGACGTCTCATTCAGTCTTGTCAGCATGGACTGATTGTAACTCTTCCAGATTTCAGGCAGGTTTCCCCCCCTCCAAACACAATTGGAGAAGGTGAGTTATGGCCCTTTCTTGTTTGGCACTAATGATCCTGTTTGAAGGCCAAGATGAGGTCAAGTACCATCCCAAGTCATCTAGCGTTTACTTTAAGTGACTCCTTTTTTGTTGTTTTTCTTGTAGGGAAAGTATCCAGATAAAGCTTGGTGTGCATAACATACATGTATCCAATGAGGATGAACAGATAAGAGTCCCAAAGGAGAAGTTGTGTTGTCTCAGTACCGATAACTGTACCATATTGAACCAGGACATCATGTTGATCAGGCTGAACAGTTCTGTTAACAACACTACACATATCGCACCTCTCAGCTTGCCCTCCAACCCTCCCAGTGTGGGCTCAGTTTGCCGTGTTATAGGCTGGGGCACAATCACGTCTCCTGAAGGTAGGGATCACCATCTAAAACTCTCCAACAAAGCTATTGATGTAACATCAAACACCACATGAGCTGTGGGGGCATGGTGGTTAGAATGCAGTACTGCAGGCTAACTGCTCACATTGCCAGGAGTTCGATTCTTTTGATCCTGACCAGCTCAAGGTTGACTCAGCCTTCCATCCTTCCGAGGTGGGTAAAATGAGGACTCAGATTATTGGGGGCAATGTGCTGACTCTGTAAACCGCTTAGAGAGGGCTGTAAAAGCACTGTGAAGCGGTATATAAGTCTAAGAGCTATTGCTATTAACCAGAGTTAGGGTCCCACTATGTCTGATGTCACCCATGAAGAGATTGGAATGTGGATGGGCAACAGTGTTCCCTCAGATTCCATTCCTTCATCAGTTCCACATCCACAAGGTCCTTGGAATAAAAGAAATAAATAAGGAACTGACATGCTCTATAGAAAAAAAAAACCCACAAAAACAAAACCTAGTTTCTAGGATCTGATTTATTTAGAGCAGTGCTGTTGGGAATCACCAAGACTCCATTAGCATTGGACTCTTGTGCGGCTTGATTACTTTTAATAATGGGGTGTTTTGTGACTGGCTGTGTCCATTTTGTAAATGGAGGAGTCTCCCACGGAGGATATTTTCAATGTACATTTACTACTTGCTCTCAGTGAATTTAAAGTAACAGCAAAACTTTACTTCTTGCGACGTATATTTGCTCTCTTTCATATGCATACATGTACCCATCCATCTTTAGTCACATCCTTGTCAATTAGGCTTCTATATAGTGAGAGCATGGGTGTCAAACTTGCAACCTGTGCGCCAGAAGCGTCACGTGCTGGTTTAGCGCCCGCCCCTGCTGGTTTAGCGAAGTGGGGAAAAGTCCTGATATGTGACGTGACAATGTTGTGACGATGCAAGTTTGACACCCCTGAGCTAGAGGGACAGAAACTCCAAAGTTGTGGATCCAAAGATGCCTCAAGGAGTGGGCGAGCTTTAGGATCCCTTTTTATCCTCAAACATTCTTGATTTGTTGATTAGCTGGGATTGGGTTTATTCCATATTCTGAGGATCAGCTTTGTCTGGTTCAGATGACATTTTTCCTTTGTTCCCTAAAGAGTTGTTTCCATCTTATCTACTCTCCCCAAGGGATCCTTTATTCCTGTTTTTTTGTTGTTTTTGAACACAATACAAGCTTATAGACCTGCTTCATCTTCAGATATGGAAGTTTCAGTCTGCTGGCTGAGGAATTTTGAGAGTTGAAGTCCACAAGTCTTAAAGTTGCCATGTTTGGAGACCCCTGTTCTAGATCATCTCCAGAGGATGCGAGATCAATTCTATGACGCTTGAACTAGCAAAAGTCCTACTTTTCCCACAAGGCAATCTTTGCATAGTGTGCTGGAGGAAATTGACAAGCCTTCAAATGCCCATCACTTCATTTAAAACCTATTAATATTTTGACAAAAAATCATCCTTTGCAAACATTTAACTGAATCTATTTTTCTAGGAGTCCCTTTAGGCAACTTTAAAAGGCAATACTTCCTACTACAAGGCAGTGAGATAAGCTCTATTGGTTGGAGACAATGGGAATATACAGAACTGAGCTATGTATCTAGGAGGTAAATTGTGAAAGGTGGAACTATGTAACTTTGCCTATTTTTAATTTTTTCAGTGACTTATCCCGAAGTCCCTCACTGTGTTAACATTAACATACTCAACAATCAGGTGTGTCAAGCAGCTTATCCATATTTGTATGGGAACATATTGTGTGCAGGTGAACTGGAAGGAGGCAAAGATTCATGTAAGGTAAGATGATCCCTTCTGAGATAGACTCCTAAAGAAACGATGCCAGTTTTCAATGCTGTAAGACCATGATGGCGAATCTATGTCACCTTTGACAGAGATGGCACACAGAGCCCTCTCTGTGGGCATGCACACCATCACCAACTGTTCTTCTGGTTTCCAGTGCGCCAGCTGATCTTTGTGTGTGCTAAAGCGCTGGAAACCCGAAGACCAGCTGGCCGGCATGCATGCGTTGGAAACCCAAAGACCAGGTGTCTGGTGCGCGCATGTGCACCAGCCAGCTGGTGTTTAGGTTTCTGGCACTCTGGCTTGCACGCACATATGCACACGTTCCGGTCTGGGCATTTGGTGCCGAAAACATTCACAATCACTACTATAAGAGATCTAGCCTTGAAGGCATCTTGTAGAAACATACATACCAGGATACAGCTTTTTAAAACTCCAGTGCCTTTTAGGTATCTGGATTTCCAGGCTTCCGGATAGTGTTGATGCTGGTGGGGGAAAGAGTGAAATTGCAGAAGGATCCTGGATTGGGGAACACCGAAGTGAAACATTTGGGGCTATATGGGAATGGACGATGGAAGGGAACCATTTGCTCCACTTCCCATTCATAGATAGTAATGTGATGTGCACCTTTGGCGTTTAGTCTTGCCGGCCACATGACAATGGAGACGTCTTCGGACAGCGCTGACTCTTTGGCTTTGAAACACAGATGAGTACCGCCCCCTAGAGTCAGGAACAAGTAGCACAAATGTGCGAGGGGAACCTTAACCTTTACCTAATGTGATGTTCCATGTTTGATTTTGCTCAACAGGGTGATTCTGGGGGACCCCTCATCTGTGATGGACAAATCCAAGGCATTGTATCTTGGGGGAGCTTTCCTTGTGCCCAAGTTCTTGAGCCTGGCGTCTACACCAAGGTCTTCGATTATATGGACTGGATCCAGGGCATTATTGCAGGAAATACAAACGTGATTTGCCCCGGTGACAATTTTTGAAAAAAGATAAAAAGGAGAAAATGTAATGTATTAGTACGTCTCTTCTATATCCCCAACCGTTGGGGATACTTTGGAAAATATTCCCAGGCAGTAAATAGTTTTTAGACTCAGTGAGACCTCCTTTGGAATTAGAAATACTCTAAATAGTGCTGCAGGGATCATATCCCAGTTAAATCTCAGTATAAAATACACTCATATGGAGTCATGCAGTCACCCTGTGAACTTATCCATATGCTCGAGTTCCATTGTTGCCTAAAAAGGATCCCAGATTAACCCCCACTTCCCAACCATCTTTTCAGATTGTTTTCGTGTAAATTCTCCAGTATCAACAGGAATAAAATCTCATAAATCATCTCTCACTTGTTTTTTGATCCTTTGGTTTTTACACTTATTAGTAAACAAATGGCGTGGCAAATGGCAGCAACTGGCCAATTAGGCTTAAAAGCTGAAAACCATCTGACCTGGAAAGTATGCGGATAGGTTACTACCAGAGTGAGAAACTGGTGGGAAAAAAATTCTGAAAAATGGCAATGAAGCTCACAATTGCTTGGGTTCAGGTAGGTCAGGAAGCCATCACCAAACTGCTTAGAGAGGGCTGTAAAGCACTATGAAGTGGCATATAGGTGCTGTTGCTAAAAGCCATTCCTAGTTGCCAGTTGTTTGCTGACCTGGAGAACCATATTAATTTACTAATTTAATTTTAATGACATCCAAGTTGAAACAATTTTTAATCCTGGCCCCTTTTTTGAAGTGTCCCCCAGCACTCAAATGCTATCCTATACTTCAAAGAAAGTTGTGTATTTCCCTTCCCCAAATCTGCCACCCCATCTACCTGTTTAAGAAGCAACCACTGCCCATAAGATAAGGCAACCTTCTAACCCAGCGGTGTCAAGCTTGATTTCATTGAGGGCCGCATCAGGGATGTTTGACCTCCTGGAGTTGGGCATGGTAATGGTGGGTGTGGCCATGGTGGGCATTTGACAGACTCAAGATGCATTTTTTTCCTTCTGTTCTTTCTTTCCAGTTCTTTACTATAACCATTTTCCTATCTCTTCTACCACGTTACCGGCAATAATTTATTACTTGTTCTTCATATTCCACTAAACTTTTTATTTCTAAATTTATGCCCCATTGTTTAATAGTAAATTGCTTCTCCAGGAAGAAAAGCTATTTATACTATTGTATTTTTATTATTCAACTAATAATAAAAATACAGTAGCATAAATAACATAATACAAGATCTAACAGCAGAGGTAAATTTCTAGGAGAGTAAATAGAAATGGCTGTCAATTATACAGAATAGAATACAGAATATAGAATAGATTGTTGATTATAGATTGAATGGACCTACAGTATGTAAAATCTGGCATTAAACTGTATTATTAACATAGGATGTTGCTTGTTTTCTATCTGGATCAATCATTTACTTGAGGCCACATAATTGTAATCCAGTCCAAGCCAGTCCTCCTGCAACACTCTGCTGGCCAAAAAGTGGCCGCGTGGAGGCCCCAGGCAGCCCCCATGTGGCCCCTTTTCGGCTTCCACAGCCTCCTGCAGCACTCTCCCAGCTGAAAACAGGCTGTGGGGACCCTGCACGCGGCCCCCCATCCACCCATTTTGGCCAGCAGAGGCACTGTGGGTCAGATGTAAGTATCGCGGGCCTTGAATTTGACACCCCTGTTCTAACCAATGCCTGATTCTTCTACACTGTTTTCACAATACAGGCTAAATGATGGTTGCACCACAGTTCAAGACTTATTACAGAAGTTTACCAGTTCTTCCGAGACACTCAGTCTTTGAAAACTATAATTAACAGAGATCTGTTATATATTATTGATGGTCTTTATATTTCAACAATACATGGTGAAAAAAGGCAACCTATAAGCAAAAGCTGAATATGGGGAAGTACATTTTGGAATAGATCAGCCTTTTATTGTCATGCAAAGCATCGCCCAGAATGTGGTGTACAAGGAATACAATAGCTGCCTGAAATCATCATGTCTCTTTAGCTTTGAGCAGTAGCAAATCTGAGCAGAGTAGCCATCAATGGACCAGACTTTCTACCCCTAAGGGTCCCTTTCCTTACAAAAAGCCCTTCCTGCCTGTCTGTTCCCGAGACTTCAGCGCAGCCAACTTCTTGCTGAAGCCCGCTGCCTTGCTCTCTCAGGATAGGGCTGCCGTCCAGGCTCTGGATGCAGAAACTGGTAGTCTTCTGCCAGGGCGACAGCTTCATCCCCATTTTCTGGATGACGTTCCCGGACCCATTTCTGGACATCCTCAGGGAGGAGGTTCAGGAACTGCTCAAGGACTAGCTGCTCAACAATTTCCTCTTTGCTGTGGGCCTCTGGATTCAACCACTGGAACAACAACTCCTGGAGCCGCTCATAAGCCACTTGGGGACCTTCAGTCTCTTTATAGGCGAAACCCCGAAAGCGTTTGCGCTTATTTTCTGAGACCATGTTGGGCAAGCACGGAACAGCCTGTTCCACCTTTGTGCAGCCTCCTGCCCGGCTGACATCCAAACTGCTGTGTGCTTCCTGGGCTTCTCCAAAGAGGTCAGGCAGCAGCATAGCCCTTCTTGGCTCTCTGGCTTCCTGGCAAACATCAGGCATTTCTTTAAAAGCTTCAGCATCGTCTTCCATCATCCGTTTTGCTCCCTTCCCTTCGTTCGAGGGTGGCACTGGAACAGTGGCAGCTACCTCCACAGGAGGAGGAGGCACCAAGGCTGCCTCAGTCTTTGGCTCCTCTTCATGTTTCATTTTTGCGACCTGGCATGGATCAGCAGGCTGTGCTGGCATTTCTAAAGGTTCAGCATCCTCACCCGAACATTTGGCAACCATCTTAGGCTCTCTCTGATTGCTATCTGAGTCCTGATGTTTAGTCACAATGCCATCCTCTGATTCCCTATCTTCCGCAGTGCCAGAACAGGAGCTATCCAGGAATGGTTCTTGAATCTCACTGGCCATTCTTCAGTGGCTGCCCACAGGCCTTGCAGCTTATTTTTTTTTCCCGCTGGGAAAGTTCTACAACAAGAGATGTCAAAACGAGAGATAAAAATTATGGTAAAAATTCAAGTTTACCGTATTTTTCGGAGTATAAGATGCACCTTTCCCCCCCCCCCCAAAAAGAGGGTGAAAATATGGGTGCGTTATTTCTTATACTTCAAATGTAGCCCCGCCCAGCTTCTCAAACGGAGGTTTCAGAGGCTGGAAAAAAGCCTCTGAAACGAAGCTTCAGAAGAAAAGCCTCTGAAATGGAGGCCTCAGAGGCTGAAAAAGCAAGGTGCAGAGCTCACAACCAAGTTGTTAGCAACCAACCTGTTGCTAAAATTCATCTCTGGGAACAGCTGATTTGGGGTATTCCAGGAGGCTGATCCACCCACCAATCAGCTGTTTTCTTATTTTCCTCGCCAAAAACTAAGCTGTGTCTTACTCCAGTGCGTCTTATAGTCTGAAAAATACGGTAACTCTGTTCAAGACTTCTGTGCAGACATTCATTAAAAAATGAGCAGAACCAGGCTCAGAAGTGTAGACAACAGGTACCCAAGGAAAGATGTGGACCCCAGGGAACTCCTAGCACTATTAGTTAAAATGTTAATGAGGAATAGAAGAGGAAATAATGAAGAGACCTTTGAATAACTGTTGCTAAAGGAAACAAATATTCTGTGAAGTAGGTGTGTTAGGTGTACAATTATAGTCTAGCCCAGTGGTTCTCAACCTTCCTAATGCCGCAACTATTTAATATAGTTCCTCATGTTGTGGTGATCCCCAACATAAAATTATTTTCATTGCTAATTCATAATTGTCATTTTGCTACGATTTATGAATAGTAAATATCTGATATCAATGTTCTCTGTTGTGGTAGAGGATAAGAGAAGCCCATTCTTGGGATTTTCGCGCTGGGCCCAGGCTTCTTTGCTGCCCTTTCCAGAGGCAAATCCATCTGGGGGCCTGTTTTCTGTCTGACCCAGAGCTCACAAGAAGCCATCTCCACTTCCCTTCCTTTGCACTCTTGCCATCCAACCTGCAGGGCTAAAGGCAGTGCCTGAAACCTTGGGAAGAAGAGAAGGCTTTGCAGCCTAGACTAGCTCAGCCGAGCACTGAGCAGGGCTTCCCGGAACAATAACAGAAGAGCCAGGGTTGCAGGAGCAGAGAGATGGGCAGCCCCCCCTTCTCTCACTTAGAGAGACTCCTGTGAAAGGGTCGTGCGACCCCCAAAGGGGTCCCGACCCACAGGTTGAGAATCACTGATCTAGCCAGTTTCTTATATTTAACCAATATTTCTTTGCTTCTGGGCATGTCCACCACATGTGGTACTAAAACCGGAGTTATTTCTATTACGTATATTAATAGGAAATTATTATTTAAAAAATCCAATGCATAATGCTACATATAATAACAGCGGCAAGAATTGTTTATGCGCAAAATTGGAAAAATGAAAGTACACCTTCTGACGGAATGGTGATAAGGAAAGCGCTAGAATGTGCAGAGATGAATAGGCTGAGAATGGAAATAAAAGACAGGACAAAGTGACTACTATTTGATTTGGACTTTATGGTACAACTGGTTAGAGAATAGAAGTAAAGATTAAGGATGTTAGAGTAAGATAAGATGTGATAAAAATGAATATATATTTATGTAATTATAATAAGCAGACAGTGTACAAGATCAAGATACATTGTTAATTTATAGTCACTAATTATAATGTATATAAGAAAAATGGAAATAACATATGAGGTATACTGATACCGAAGTGTAATAAAGATGAAAATTGTGATAGAAAACAGAAAAACTGTTTGATAAAAATAATTAAATTAAAAAAAAAAAAATACAACACCCCTCCAACACACACAAAAACAGCACAAGACTAAAATCCCGATGAGAAGACTATCTATCATCCCGTGTGAATGGTTGGGGAAAATAAATGTAGAATATATCAACGTAGAATAAATATAGAACCATGATGGCAAACCTGTGGCACGAATAGCCATACTGGAGGGCACGCTCTGGGGTGTATGTGCACCGCCCAGCTGATTTTCGGGCCTTCTGAGCCCATTGGAAGTAAGAAAACAGATTGTTTCCTGCCTCCGGAGGTCCTCGGGGGTGGTGAGGAAGGCCCGTTTTTCTCTCTCCCAAAGCCCGAGAGCCTTTCTAGGTCCGGGGATC
>JANHFM010002246.1:127567-139838 GCA_032468115.1 Grayia smithii
AACCGGTTCGGTGACGTCACAGCATCACCGCTACCTATTCACGCGAACCGGACCGAACCGGGGGCAACCCACCACTGGACAGACCTCTCAGCCTCTCCTTTTATACTGAGATTTCATACCAACAGAGACAAAGTAAACTTCCTTTACTGAGAAAGGAAGAGCAAAGCAATTCAAACCCTAAAAGACAAACTTTTGGGATGGTGGCAAATTAAGCTTCTTCAAGGCTTACCTATTTCACACACACACACCTCCAGCGTCTTAGTTCTTGGAAGCTCTACAATCCCTTGCTCATTTTGACAAGATGGATCACAAACACCTCTAAGCTAGAATGTATAGGTGATCCTTGACTTATGACTGCAATTGAGCCCAACATTTCTGTTGTTAAGCGAGACATTTGTTAAATGAGCTTTGCCCCATTTTATGACTCTTCTTGCCACAGTTGTTAAGTGAATCACTGTTGTTGATAAATTAGTAACCCGGTTGAGTGAATCTGGCTTCCCCACTGCCCTTGTCAAAAGATTGCAAAAGGGAGTCACATGACCTTGGGTCATAGCAATGGTCCTAAGTATGAACCAGTTGCCAAACATCTGAATTTTGATCACATGGTCATGGGGAATGCTGCAACAGTTGTAAGTGTGAAAAAGGGTCATAAGTCCCATTTTCAGTATTGTTGTAACTCTGAATGGTCACTAAATGAACTGTTTTAACTTGAGGACTATCTGTAGTCATCCCATTCTGAACGAACTAACTTTGTTAGGTCTATATTTAGCTAAATTGCCTGTAGACACTATAACTTAACACATTCTTCATTGTTCACACGCACAGAGTCAGGTGCTATATAGGGTAAAAAAAATATATCCTGGATTCACTTTTGGCATCTCTCCCTTGCTTTATGGCTCTAAGCGTGTTATGGGAGAAGAGTTCCTTATACATTTGTATCTGTAGGAGAAGGAAAGGCAGAACCTGGGGGTGGAAAGAGGGATCAGCCTAGAATCTGAATGTAGCTGCAAATATACTTCCAACCCTACCCGAGAGCCACTGACCCTTATTTAATTCTACCCAGGTGCTGACCATGAATGGAGAAAATAATTAATTAAATAATCGAGAAAATTTCTATGCACAGGCCTTTAGCAATAAATCATCTTAACTGAAACCTTCACGTGCATGGACCTGGTCTTTCCTGCCTGACAGTAACTCACAGAAATGTTTCTCTATCACACTGTTTATGGTTTCTCACTGCCCATTATTGCCTCCAGCATCAGCTGATGTACATCACTGCCACAAACAAGGTTCACAAGCAGCCTCCACCTTAACAATAAAACAAAGACATGAAGGAATGTGCAGGGCAGTTGGACTAGTGTGATCTGAAACTAGGAAGCTGCCTTCAGCTTGCTGTGAGTCACAATCCACTGAGTCTTTCTTGAGAACTTATGGGGCAATGAGAATTCGGTTAGTTATATGAAAAACTAGCATTGTGCAGCATCTGATTGAAGGTACCCAACTTCATCGGTTTCAGGCAAGGGGGCTCAGGGTTGATGGTGATCATAAAACAAGATCTAGGTAGGGCTCTCATTAACAAAACCCAGCAAAAAACAGGAAGGGCTGCTTGCCAAACAGGAAGTGGTGAGACCGACTGTAAAAAGACATAGAAATAAATATTCTGAGTGGGTGAGAAGAATACTGTTCCCCCAAAGCCACACCAATAGGAAGAAGGCAGTTACTGTGAAACATATGCTTTTATGAATTTTTTCTGTCAAAAGAAGCAGGTGCGCCAACATTATTAAGCATGTCATTCACTGCCCTAAAGAAGTCTATTAACAAGCCTCTGGTCACTTACTGACCATGGTCGTATCACACATACAATCCTGGACTTGGTCATTAATGCCACCTCAAATCTGCATCCTGCCCTTCCTTTCCTTACGGGTCCTCCCCTAAACCTTCCAAGCAATTTGCCAAAGGCTGTTCAAGGATAAACAGGATAGACAAGAGATAATTTGGATCACACCGATCAATAGCCAGGTCTCAGCACCCGGCCAATTTTATTTGGACTGAAAAGCATGAGGCCTGCTCAGTACTTGAGTCAGACCCCCATCAGCAAATCCCAAGGTGATAAACTAGTTCAGGAAGTCAAAGGAACATTCTGGAAGAAGGCAAAGGCAAATCTTTATATTTGCTAAGAAAACATAGATATATGAGGGAAGGAAAAAAGAGAATATTATTACACAACTAATTTACATCAGACCCATGTTGTAGCTAATGTTTGGCTACTGGAATAAGGTAAGGAAAATGGTTAATGTGAACTGCAAACCCCAATTCTAGACTGCTTTTCTAACCCTCTCTTCCAGTTCAAGCTATGAATAAGAGTGTATGTAACTGGAAAGTATATTCAAAGCTTAGTCAAATACTAAACACTACCTTCTCTTTTTCAATTGTAAGCCAATTTAGTTCTTAGCATGCACATCTTTTTCTATTGGTTACTCTGGCTTGTGCTGATCAGCTTTCCTCAAAAAAAAAAAAAAAAAAAAGGCTTCCTGAAGAGGGTTTCCACTCCACAAGCAGCTGAGAATGACATAAGGTTAGTACAGATGGTTAGGCAGGAATAGAAGCTAATCCAGAACCAAAAAGAGAATCTTGCCACAAAGAAACACCATCATCCCCTCCCACAGCACGTACGCCAACTGAAACAAAGTGAAACCTACACTATAATCTATCATGTTAACATACTTTGTTATTATCTGCTTTCCTGCAGAGAAATATTAGCAGCTTCAGGAGGGAGAGCACACACCTTTTTTACATGTGTAAATCTGTAAGAAACTTCCATATTTAGCAAAAGTGGGCATGCTTTGTTCCACCTATTTTAACTGCAACTTAAACAAGTTCAGAGAGTGTTCCTTGGAGATAATGCTTATAAATAGCAATTAGCTGCAATAATTTATAACTGAGTACAGTCTCCCATCATAGTCTCCACCATATCCTATTCCTATTTAGAAGAGTATTTTCATTTGCTAGCTGATGAAAGTGATTATTTGGTCTTCCTTTGAACGAGGACTGGCTGCTGTTAGACAAAGGAGCAGACATTAAAGGTTTCTAGAACTACACAGACAGTTCTGAGATTTCCTTCAGCATCTTGAAATACCTTAGGTTGAATCTAATGCTGCATAAGAAAAGTTGGCATTTGTTAGCAAATTCTTTTTCTTTAATGGTCAGTTTCAGAGACAACTGCTGGAATTGCGGCATTAGTGCCCAAATGGACACCATAATGAATGGGTCAATGTCTAGATGCTTAGACACACACACATGGTGTTTACATGCCACAAGACATTAGAGCCGCAGGGGGAAAAATGCTCCCTTCCAGTCACCAGTGTATAATGCTAGCATAGCCATGCAAGTTTGGAAAGAAATGCTAACTGGGTACAGTTTGGCACCTGTCACTCAGGGACCATGGAAAGCAGTACAATGTTATAATGCTGCATCTAACTGTGATCCAAGGCCACAGAGGCTCACTGCTTCCCATACTGCTGCAAGATAACCTTTTCAATCAATTCCAAATTTCCCAGCTGAATAGGTTGTTGAGACACTGTGGCAGAGACAGCAAAGAGAAAAGCAATAAATTCCAAAGGGCAGTGCTCAAAAGCTCTTCTGGAAAGGCAACACGTGGTTTTTCAGGCTGCACAAAGAATGCATCAACCTCAGCACAAATTCATTATTGTAGCTGCCACCCTCTCTCAGCTGCAGTCTGGTGGGAAACATAAGCTGATTCTAAAACAATCAGGAACTTTAAAAGCTGCTTGAAATTAAGGTTCATGGGATGTGTGCACAGAGCTTATACAAATTTATCTAATGGGATGCAGCATCTTCCTGAATTTATCTAGGCTCAGAAACTAAGCACAAGAAGCAAGCTTGCAAGAATTTGGATGGCAAATGATTCAGTCTAGTGCAGCATTTCCACAAATCTTCAAGTTGCCAAGGCTGAAAAAGAGAGCCCTAGTGAAATACCAGAATTATAGGCTAGACTGGGAAGCAAAAGAAAAAAAAATTCCAGAAAACAGTGGCAAGCTGCTTGTCTATAATCACCATGAAAATTATCTATAATGTCTATAGATATCAGTTAAAGTTATCAGACTCAATCTTGACCTTAAGAAGACTTCACCTTTTTGAAGTTTTGACCAGTCAAAATCCTGAACCAGGATTTTTTTTTACTGCTTTTCTTTTTGCATCATTACAAAAGTATGCAATTACTGCAATAGGGATGATTTCGAGAGAACAGTATGTGGAACGATTTTTATGACAAGTATTCAAACAAATGAGAAACCAGAGATTGTCAGGAGCCACATTACTGGTGCCAAAAATAAAAAAATGCATCACACGTATGGGCCCAGTCAAGAAATACAGCCACTCAATCACAATGAAAAGGTGTATGAAGCCACACCCCGAGGGACGCGACTCTGATTTCACACCAAAGGGAAGAGCATGAAAACTGAAAAGGAAAAATATAGTTATGGAAAAGAGGATAGAAATACCTCTTAGCTATATATGGAATGGAGAAATTACTCATTTGACAGACCAGAGAACCAATGTTGCAATGTGATATTTAAGTGTTTAAGGAAAAGGAACCTGAGAGAATCCAATTGTCTATTTTATTGCCCTAAACTACTCAGATTTATGGACCTTCCCTCCCATGCAGAAGTGAAGAGTATATAGAGTATTGTCCATTTCTTTAGAGGAAGTAAAATGTAATTTGTTAGTCACCCTTTGAATTTGATGCATGCTAAATATAGAATGATCAGAAGAAAGGAAAGGTTTTTTTTACTGAAAAGCAACATTTTTTTTTCATTATTCCTTCCTGAGTGCTAATCAGAAAAATGAAGTGTTATTATATTTTCCCAGAAAATTGTATTAGGTAAGAAGAAAGATAATAGAATTGGAAGGAACCTTGTAGGTCTTCTAGTGACTCAGAGGTGGACAATTATGGCTCTTTTATGACTTGTGGACTTCAATTCCAAGAACTCCTGTACCAGCATGGTTGGCTCAAGAATTCTGGGAGTTGAAATCCACAGGTCTTGAAAGAGCCATAATTGCCCACCTGTATTCTAGTCCAACCCTCTGCTTAGGAAGTATCCCAGTCTCAAACTAGAAAAAAAAGTAATTTAAGAAAGCTGATCAATAATGGACCACTGATATTATTTAACTTCGTGGCAGCGTAATCAGGACAGTATTTAAGACAAAATTGCTTCTCCTGAGTTCACTTTCACCAGGATAAGAGCTGGTGGGCCACAGGACAGAAATTTGAAGCTCTCCATTATCAGCACTGTAGTCCAAGTGAGAGGGATGCCTATCAGTGCGACTAGTTTGACTGAGATAAAGCACTTCTTCTCCCCAGCATAGAAAGGCCATCACAGTGGTGCCAATACTTACAGTGTAATGGAATACTGGCTGCCCCCCAGGAAGCCATATTTATCAGTCTTACGATAGGCAAGTCCATTGATTTCAGAATCAGACCCCAGAGAGCTAGCATCGTCAAGGAATCCAGGACCAGTCAGCGACTCCAATGTGCCTGACATGAGACTAACAGAATCTAAATAGCTCAAAGTATCAGAAGCCGGAGGGACTTTGGATGCAGTAGTGCCCAGGCTAGACTGGGAACCCATGTCTTGAAGTGGCCGAGGAGTGGAAAAGTCATGAAGCATCAAACCCTCTGGAGATGTTGGTGAAGTCTTCTCTGGTGGGGTCATAGGACTGGGGGCTACCACAATCACTGTTGGCGAAGCTGGTGCAACCGGTAGGGGTTTCACTACTGTGTCTCTTGGCAAAGCCACTGATGCCGGCATCACCCCGCCGTCCTTCACAGTAGCGATGACAGGAGCCACCGAATTGACCACCGTATCCACCGAAAACCCATCTCCAGCATCCATTGCTATGGTTTCAGACCTCGCCTCTCCAGGCTCTGCCCCCTTTCCAGCATTGTTGGCCACAAGTGTCATCTCTGCAATCATCGTGGTTAACGTCACCTCTGTAGGGTTGCAAGGTGCTCCCGGGGTGGCACCGGTTGGCACTTCTCCAGGGTCCATGGTTATTGCTGCATCGTTGGCTGTGGCCACAGGCAAACCTGGCTTGTTGTTCGTCGTCCCTTCGAAGGCCTCAGGAGTCGGAGCCCTCCGCTTGAGAACGTGAAGGACCGAACGAGAGGCATTGGGCCGAGGCGGCGGCGACGGAGGGTCCCCAGAACCCGTCTCCATAACAATGGGCCCCCTCCCCCCCAATGGGGGGGGACGCGGCCTGGTCGCCCAGCCCAATGCCTGCGCGACGGTGAGGGAAGGGAAATAAGAGGGAGGAAGCTCAAAGCTTCGCGGCTCCCAACCCCCCCCCCGCCCCCCCACCTAGACGGCGGCAGCGACGGCGGCACCTCCAGAAAAAGAGCGAGCCAAAGAGATAGCCACCCGACTTGCGCACGCACTCCGGGCCGACGTTTCCACCAATGAACAGCGAGGAGGAAGACGGGTTTATCCAATCACGGAAGGGCTAAAAAAAATGAAATGGACGCTGAGGAACTCGGAACGAAGACAGGGGTCCTACGGAGAAGTAGCCAATCGGAATAGAGCGGGGCTTGGGGACGCAGCCAATCACTAAGGGGACTTGTGGGAGACTGCGATGAAAATGAGGAAGGGAGAAGACGAGGCGTTCTGACGAGAGGCGGGATTAGCGGGAAGTGCCCGCCAATCCCTGACAGGAACGCAGGGTCAGGATTCCGTTTCTCTTAGCCGGGAAGCTGAAGAAGCCGCAATAAAGTAGACCGAAGTCATTGTTCGGAGGCAGAGGAAGCGTGCACTACGCAACCAATGAAAAGACGAGCCGGCAAGCCTCCTTCCAATCAGCAGGGACACCCCCCTCCTCTCGGCGCCACCAACGCACGTGACGTTCGTGGCGTATAGGTGATGGCCGTCAAATGAACGGTAGCCATAAATGCGAGTCTTTCCAAAGTAGCGTCCTTCCAATCCGATAAAGCGCCGGGTTGTTAATCTGGGCGCGAAATGTATCCAGCCTTGGCCGATCGATTGAAAGACCCGACATATTTCTTGAGGGGCTGGGAGGGGTTGTTCGGAGTCAATAACGACCCTTTACCGAGCTCCGCATTTCAAACTAACGAGTGTCGGATTCAGAGACCAATAAGGGAATAATTCGAGCCAGGTGATTAGCTGAATTGCCTCGCAGGGTTCGGATTGACACCTGGCTTGGCGAATCGGAGGCGAGGGGAGGGTCCCGAGGGCACGAAGCCCGGGAAAGACCGTTTTTAACGCTCTTTTGCCAGTTATTTTGGTTCCAGCGGCCTTCGCGGGCCAGTTTTGTCCGCTCCGGTTTTCTTCCGTGATGCTGCGCAACATCAGGACTCCCGAAGCAAAAAAGGGAATCTAAAAGAAGCGGCGATGTTGATTGAGTAACCGGGCTCGAGGTTTTCGCTTCCCTCCGAAGTTTTTGTTTCCTCATGTTTGGATCGTTGCTAAATGCTTTCGTTTCTTCCTGGACAGTAGCCTTCCTTCCACAAAAGAGACAAGCAACCAGCCAAAAAGGGAACAAAAAGACCCAAACACCTCCCCTCCCCAACAATCAGCACCCAGATCAGCATAGATTAACTCCCAAGGTCAGTCCAACAATCAGGTAAACAAACCCAAGAATACTCTTGAGGCAGAAGCTTGTTCACCCCAATATTTTTATTGTCCACCCCAGTCTATCCTAGCCACAAACTGAGCAACTTAGTATATGCAGTACAATGCAAAGAGCCATGTGCAGATCTGTACCTTGGGGAAACGAAACAACCACTTGATAAAGGTACCGCACAACACATGAGAACAAACCCATCAGGACTAGATCCAGAAGTACAGCAAAGTCAACATTTTGGACAGAGGTTCGCTGCTTTGAAAGGGGTCAAAGAGGCCATCTATGTCAAAATTGAACAGCCCTCCCTCAACAGAGCGGAAGGAATATGACACCTATGTCCAGTCTACAACACAGTTCTTTCAGCAGTTCCGAGAAGGCTTCACATTCATTTGCACTACTCAAGTGCCCCTAAGTGGGACACAGATAAACCTCCAAGTAACAATTCTCTAAAACAAAGCAAATGACCAGCTGTTTGCAAGGAGTATAAATCATTTCATTCCCCACCATCCAGTCAGAGCTAAAAAAGTTATTGGATGAGAAGTGAAACATCTTCAAGAAAAAAAGTCCAGTTGCCTCTTGAAAAAGCACCTTTGGGACAACCATCACCTGGATGATTGAGAATCCATAGACAATCAATAAACAATACCCCAATCAAGAAACTGCCAAAAAAGCCAACAGTAAACAGTCCAACCAAAGAACCTCTAAGAGCACTCCAGGGCCAACTAGAATATAAATTGAGAGTAAACTCCACTCCTTACTAGCACTGATGATGTTACCTAGTTTGGGTAATGAAACGTCTTCAAGAAAATAAGGAAGCTCAGAAATCACCAAGGACCTCCCCCACTTACAAAATTCCCCATCTTGAAGCTCAAAGGGATTGAGCTTCAAGACCATCATATCCTGTCAGCATGCAAAAATCACAACACTTTTTCCTTTGACAGCAACTGTGCCACACCTTGAGGTATGGGACGTGAAGAAAAACATTGGAGATTAAAAATTAAAACATGGAATTCCATGATTGGGGGGGAGTCTTTTTATGGTGTTTTTCATATTTTCTCTTTCCCATTCCTGGGTCATAATCTTTAGTATCATCTACAATTGCGTTGAAATCCCCTACAATAAATATATCCTCATATTCTAATTCATTAAGTTTGGCATGTAATTTTTGGTAAAAAAAATTCTGATTTACATTAGGGGCGTATATATTTGCTAGTAATGCTGCTTTTCTTCCAATTATAATTTCCAGCAATAAAATTCTCCCATCTTCATCAGCGAAGATTTGTTTAGAAATTACATTATTTTTGTCATAAACCACAATACCTTTTTTTTTTTTTTTTGAACCATCAGGGATACATACAGATTCCCCAACTTGGGACAAGAGAGTAGTGCTTGATGTTTTTTAGCAATGTGTACCTCTTGTAAACAAATAAGATCAAATTTCTCCTTACGTAAATTTAACCAGGTTCTTTTCCGTTTTGTAGGGAGTTTAATCCATTTGTTTGCTGAGAACAGGCGAATCCCCTTTTCCTTTAAATTATCTGAATGTAGTTTTTTGTTTCCTAGCCCTAGTTTCAAATTGTTCTTGGGGATTACCTTTGGTTGGTGTTTTTTTTCTGGTACTTTAGTTGATTTGCCATTATCATTTAAAGTTTGATCATCATCACTCTTAGAATTTATCTCCTCTTCACTTTCCGATTCGTTTAATTGATATGCCTCCAAAAATTCACAGGATTCCTGGTAAGAATTAATTTTTACCCTCTGGTTTTGCCAAGAAAAGGACAGGCCCTCCGGGTGACACCATTTATACCTTATATTTAGTTTTCTTAAGTGTATTGTTAATGGTTCATATTTCTTCCTAAGTTCTCTGATTGTTTTGGGAATTTGCGGAAGTATATTAATATTATTACCTTTATAAATGAGCGTATTAAACCTGGTGATTCTAAGAATTTCTTCCCTAATTGACTTCTTGGTTACTCTAACGTGAATTTCCCTCGGAAGGTTATGATATCTGACATAAGACGTATACACTCTGAATACTTCGTCAGTAAAGCTCTCTATTTCTGACCTATCTAATTTTAAAACATCAGTAAAAATTCCAATCACAATGTCCCTCAATCTCTCCTGTTTCTCCTCAGCAATATTTTGAATTTGGAGAAAATATCCTGCTCAATCTAATTCTAAGAAGAGAAGTTCCTCTTCTAATTTTTTCTTTTCAATGGAGTGCCAAGTTTCCACATGGTCTACCCTCCCGTCCGTCTTGTTTAACTTCTCTTCTAGTGTTATAATTCTAGTTTCTTGGGTTGTAACTGATGTTTGTAATTCTTCAAGTTTGTCATGGACCTGCCTCATTTCAATTGTAATATTGTCCATTTTGGTTTCAAGCTTTTCAAAAGATTTTGTTATTGTTTCTTGATTTTTAGTTAAAGTATTCTGTATAGTCTGAAGTATATCTTGCAGGCCCTGTGTCGAACTAGATGATTTACTAGTCAAAGTCAAATCTTCAGCAGATTTACGTAAGGTTGTTGGGGAGGGAGTTACCGCTGTTGCAATCTTTTTTTTCACCACTGTAGTTGTAGACATTTTTAAAAATATTTTGACTATTAAGTCGTTCCAAATGGATATATAGTTTATCTTCTTTATTTTGATTATCTTATATATAATATGTAATTTTATAATATTCTTAATGACAATGATATATAAATATATTAAAGTATATTAAAGTACAAATCAGATTAGACTTCAATCAATATTCTAAACTCACGTCTTAATAGTTTACATTAATCAATTATTTTCTTAATCTCAAACAAATCATCTAAGTATGCTAATACACTAATTTATTATTATTCACTTAAACTATATATTTCAGAAATACAAAACTATTCAAACTACAATCTAATATAATTTCTATATAATAAATTAATCCACAATCTTATACAATATAAATAACTATTATCTAATCACTTATATTCTTCTTCTTCTTCTTCTTCCTCTTCCTCTCCTTCTTCTTCTGTAATATTATCAGTAGAAAATATTTCAAATTTTGCTTTCCGTCACTAGATGGCAGTCTCGGCTTAGCTTTCAATTCCCACAGCATTAGAAAATGTCCGGGCTGTCAACACTGTCAAATTTGCCACGTTGTTTTTCTATCTCTATTACATCCAAATTTAGCACTTTACGCCAAACCAAATCAACATCCACCACTGTTTAGTAGCGAAGAATCAGTCCAACACTTAATATGCTCTCAATTTAAGAAAATATTCAGATTGGTCCAGATTAATAAACTCAGTATTTTTGACAGTTAAAGTTCTAAGATCTCTGTCGGAGGAACAATGCTAGAAATTCTTCTCCAAACTGCCCACCAACTCGCTGCCACAATTCCTCAGTTGGGCTTCGGTTTTAAATTTTCTGGAACTAATAAAATTCTACCTTACTCAGTTTGTTCATCTGATCGTTGTTGTTAGAATGTTTCTACTTTTGGTGCAATCCTTTCAGTCCCACTTGCAGCTTCGGGGCGCCATGACAGCTCCCTCTCTCACTGTGTCGGCTCCGGGGAACTCCTTAGCTTCACTTTCCTCAGGTTGGCACTACCCAGACGGAGCTGGTCTGTTCCCCTCTACTTCCCTGAGTTTCCCACTCGGGGACGGCGCTCAGATCACCGCCAACATGGAAAATAGAACAATTGGTTTTCAGAGAATATCTCCTAGCCCCTTCTACTTGCTGCAGCATCACCGGAAGTCCCGTGACCCTTTAATACAGTTCCTCAAGTTGTGGTGACACCCCAACTGTAAAATTATTTTTGTTGCTACTTCATAATTGTAATTTTGCTACTATTATGAATCGTAATGTCAACACCTGAAAGGCAGGTGTTTCCTCAACCTTTCTCACAAGTGTAATGGCCCATATCTAATGAAAATCAGAGTCTATAGTGCCTTCTTGGAAATAGGACCTACTAAACTCGTCTGGAGACGGATAGAGGAGCGGTGTCTCAGTTCCTAAAACTATCGAAAATATGTGTTTTCCAATGGTTTTAGGTGTCCCCTGTGAAAGGGTTGTTCGACCCCCAAAGGGGTCCCGACCCACAGGTTGAGAACCACTGTACTATAGAAAATGAATTGTTACCCTTGCTGCTTTTGATTCAGGCAGATTCAATTATTCTTTCTTGATCAGAATCAGAAGACTGGACTAAGGATTAATTGAAGACGTTTCCAAGAGAACCATTTGTCATGGAGCTTAATTAGAAAAATGGCCCCAAGAAGGAAATAAACCTCAGGTGACAATGCTTACCAATATTTCATTCAGAAATAGTGCAGAATCTGCTTCTTATATTTATGGAATGCAAGTGTTTCCTCAACTGGAAGTTTCCTTGTCCTTTTATTTGCTCTGTCTTTGGTCTCACAGAGAAAGAAAAGAGAAAATGGAATTGTAGTGCACTGGTCAAGGGAACACTAATTCCTCTCAATTGATTAGAGCTTTTTAATGGGCCTTTGGTGGCGCATCTAATTAATGCTCTGGCTAAGTGCTTCAGCTTAGTTCCAGATGCTAGCAATTAGTGTTGGTTCGAATCTCACCAGGCCCAAGGTTGACTCAGCCTTCCATCCTTTCAGGGTAGGTAAACTGA
>JANHFM010002246.1:139938-159880 GCA_032468115.1 Grayia smithii
AAAACAAACAAACAAACAAATAAATAAATATATTCTATGACACAGAAATAACACAGTCTAGTTTGGATGTATACATGTACATGTTGAGGAAAATGAATCTTGTGAGTTTACCAGACAGATGGCATAGGAAACAAAGCTGTTACAGAATCTGGTAATCCTGCAAGAAATACTTTACTTATAGAAATACATTACAATTGACTTTACGTATCTCACTGAGTCATAGGATGGTTTGTTTGTTTCTTGCCTAGCACAATATATGAACGTAGCCACCGTGGGGTGTAAACTGTGATTGATCTGTTAGCATAATGTACAGATAGTCCTTGACTTATAACAGTTCATTTAGTGACTGTTCAAAGTTATAACAGCACCGAAACAAGTGACATGACCATTTTTCGCACTTATGACTGTTGCAGCATCCCCATGGTCACGTGATCAAAATGCTTGGCAACTGACTCGTTTATGACGGTTGTAGTGTCCTGGGGTCATGTGACCACCTTTTGCAATCTTTTGACAAGCAAAGTCAGTAGTCAGTAGCTTAACAACTGTAATCATTCACATTGTGGCAATAACAGTTGCAAAATGGGGCAAAACTCACTTAACAAATGTCTCACTTAGCAACAGAAATTTTGGGCTCAGTTTTGGATGTAAGCCGAGGGCTACCTGAGGATATCCGACCACTGTGTAGCAGTTAATTCAAAAACCTGTGATTAAAACAAACTCTGGATGAGAGACTCATTGGAGCATGGATAATTGGAGTTCTTTTAGTCAAGAAATGGAGGATCCATGTAAATGGACAGTCAGTCTATAGTGGAGCAAGGAAAGAAATTCCCATAGCTATCTTTAGGAGCGTCTGCTCTTGTCTATGTGTCTCCCAAGTGACAGCTGAACCAGCGGTCCCAAAAAGGAAATTTTCTCAGGGACATTGGATACCTCGAGCTCAGAGGGAAGGAGGGAGGAAAGGAAGGGAGAAGATGGAATACAGAAGTTCTCTTGGCATGCTGGATCTTCCATGCTCAGGTTTGAAGCTTTCCTGTATCTCAACAGAGGAGATCAATGGAATCTGCCATCCAGATGTCTTAAGCAGAAAGAAGGCTGATGCCCAGACCAGTACGAACTTCCAGGCCAGCATATTAACCTTAAACTGTCTACCATGGACCTCCCTCCAGTCCTAAGAGGTCTGTAAGGGGGCATGCATAAGCGCACCATCCCTGTCCTACTGTCCCCATTTATTCGTATTCATTTCTTATGTATATACCTATACCTGTTTATATGTTCATACTTATATTTGCTTTCTCATTCATTCTTAAATAAATAAATAAATATTAGGGATGAGCTGTCCAACCATGCTAGTACATGTCTAGATCCTTAGTTAAAGATTAGCCAGCAATCTTAAAATCCTTGGAATGGCTTAAATTTCAGACTAAAAATTATGTTTTAAACTTTGCAAATCCTAGTCTATCAAATCTGACATTCTTTGACATTTTTTTTTAAAAAAACAATGTTTTTATACCCAGAGTTTTGCTGTGATGAATTCTAAATGTATACGTCTTCAAAGAGATATTGTATTTGTGTGATTGTTTTCCTTTTGGTTTCTTTTATGGGTCAATTTTTGAGCAAGGGGTTATCCTCTGACTGGTTTCATATATTGACCAAAAACATTTGCAGAACCATGGTTAATTGGTAGATTGGCAAGCCATAATCAAGCAAACCATAGTAAGGGGTTTGTGTGGGTTGTGAACTCATCTTTAGATTTGGAGCTGGGTTACCACTGATCCCCAGAATAATAAAGGCTGTTGAATTATGGACCATCAAACCTAATGGACTTACCTTGTCTCCAAGAAAGGACTTGGCCCTCTTGCGTTCCTCTGGAGTCTATTTCTAGTTACCCCCATCCATCCTCCACCCACCCAAACTTGAAGATGTGACTATAGTTAGCAGTCCCGCCTCCCTCTGAGGGAGCCTATATAACCCCAGGGGAATTTACAGCCAAGTGTCTAGGCTGTTTGCCCTTCTGGCCCCTGGGACATCCCCATCGCATCCACAGCTGCTGTTCACCCATTTACCTGCCCACTGAGAGAACATGGTAAGTGAGGAAAAATTGGATGCGCAGACAAGAGTGTAATCAGAGGCTATTTCTGTCCAAACTAGTGGAAAATGTATAACACCAAGGAAATATTTTTTAAAAAAGTTGAATTGTATCTTGATCTGCTTTTTTAAGCCAAGCATTGGAATAAGGAAGCTAATCAAATGCTCTTTATGAAAGATAAAATCAGCAAAAGGAAGGTGTAAAAAGGGGTAAAATTTCTCATGGCATTTTTTTTTTTAATCCTCCAGTTCAGGTTTTTCTTCTACATATGTGAGTGAATTTTGAGTATTTTCAGTTAGGGCTTTTTAAAATGTCTGGACAAGAGGAATATATGTTTTAAGAGGAAGCTTTGGCACTGTTAGAGAGACAGGGAGGGCTATGAGAACCCAAAAGCATCTGCTGTTTTGAGATGGGGAAGGAAACTTGGAAAAGCTGAAGGCATGCAGACTATCAGATTACTGTCTATGGGTGATGATTTGACATCTATCGTTCTGTTTCATTTTCTTCACTTTCTGAAATGGATTGAATCTTGCACATAATATCCCATTCCAAGTCATCTTCCTGCTTAATAATACTTGGCATTACTCGGCTTTGCACGCTCAATCTTACAGGTGAATCCCTTCAAATCCCTGAATAACTGCATAATGCTCTTCTTGAATAATACAGCAGGATGTTTTATTACACATGGAATCTTTTGGTTCTTTGCCTTTGCATTTTTTTTTCCAAAAAAGAACAAAGGGTGGCTGGACAGCTGCTGAGCAGACAGGAGCCTCTGAGTCAGACTCCTCAAGGCACCACAAGATCCAGACAAAGGAAGCTGCAACCTGTCTGGTTTTTGGTTTTTTTTTCCAAATGAGAAACAAGGAATACACTTTTTAAAAACATTTCCTTCACCCTTGAAGTTTCTTTGTGTGCCTGGTATACCTCTCCTCTGAAAAGCCACATCAGACAAAATGTAGGAGTGAGTAAACTCTGTAAGATGTGTTTTTAGAGCAATCCTTCCAGAACATTCCTATAAATCTGGCCTTGGCGAGAAGACAACCCGCAATCGTTTGGATTGTTGAATCTCTCAGGACCTAATTTCTTGATGCTAAAAGATTAGTTTGTCAGCATGCAGATATATATTAGCTTTCTCCACCTGAGGCCTCCAGCCTACAATCCCATCATCTCTAGCCATGCCCCTGTGCCTTGTTATAAAGGTTTCCAAAATTTTACTGGGTTTTTATATCTAGCCAACTGTGTGTGATTAGAGGAGTGAAATGCAGTTATTATTTCTAGCCAATACACCAAAGTTTATGCTCTGGTTCAATTCATGGACCCTTCAGGTTCTCATTCCATTTTTGCCTTGCCACCCTGTCCCATCTTTGGCTCTTCCTAGAAGTAACATGCATATAGTTTTCAGGAATTGAGGATGAAGAAAGAGTCACTCTGTAGAAAGGAGATTCTTGAAATTATCTCCAGATAATCACAGTCATTCTAAATAACTTCCTGTGATATATAGATCATAATCCTATATATCCTATATTCTATATATATAAAATAACTTTGTTCAGAAAAGTTGAACAAACTTTTGTTAACAAGGTTGAGAGAGAAAGAGAGAAATAAATTTCATTTTATGTTTTTCTTTTCATGTATGGGTTAAATTTGCAAAACCAGCTGGAGTTATTTATATGACTATATTGAATATAGTCCGCCCCTTCTCTTTTCTATTAAGTACCAATTGTGGATTAGTGCTATTTTCTGAAACAGTTGTCATTTATCATCAAATTGGGCTGTTCATACATGTTTTATTTGCCCGGGCTATCACTTTAAAGGAGGTTAAAGGACCCCTTCTTATTATCTCAATTAATTATTTATATATTACTTATTAACTTAAAACTTGCCAAGTGATTTGGGGGAAGATGAAAATTATAATACCCACATACAATATAGTTGCCTCAAAGAAAAGATAACCCTCATGGAAATTAAGTTGTTACAAACTTGAAATGAAGACTTTGAAAAGATGCATTACACTTTTATCAACCCCAAATTTGTATGGAAAGTAAGAGTAAGTGCTTCTCAAACCAAAGTATACACTTTCTTTAAAATCATGAATATTAATGTTTCTCCCCAATGTTCCGAGTTTTCAGACGTTTGCTATAGCAATAAAATTGTTTGTTGCATTCTCCTTAACAGATTAACCCCTCCCCTCCCTTGTGTTACACAAAACAACACATACTAACAATATTTTGAAAATATACACCTAACATAAAAGGACATTTAAAGGAAGTTTTAATTATTAAGTTAAACTAAATAATATTTTCTGATATTTAGTAAGGTTCGCTGACTCTGGAGGCAAAAATATAGAAAATGATCAAGTATAGCTTACATAATCAAATTCAGGAAGTTTCTCGGTTATCTTGCTTAGAGTCTACCATAATTGAAGCTGTTTATATGTTTGCAAAACCAGACAAATAAGTAACTCTAGAAACTGCATGATGGGAATCATTTCTTAATAAGATGTTCTCATGTCACTGATGAGTTGACTGCTTACACATTGTCAAAAAAGAGAAAATGCATCAGGACAAAGCAGGACTGGTTTGTGTCACATTTGCAGAGAGAAAGGTATTAAGCTATAAATCAGTTCTACAATTTAAGATGAAGGATAATTCATTTAATTGTAAAGGGGAAGCTGTGACTAGGTGACCTATATATTTCCTTAATCAATGATGTCTGTGCTAGGACTTGGAGGACTCAGTACCATTGGTTCACTTCTCTTTTTTTCATTCATCTAGTTTCAACTTTGAATAGAGACTTTCACCTATAAAAGTGGAAGTCTTGATTGCCTTAGATAAGGATACAGTGAGCTGGTTGATCTTGAATGCCTATCCTTCCTCTCTTACAGGCACCCAAGAAGGCAAAGAGAAGGGCAGCAGAAGGAAGCTCCAATGTCTTCTCCATGTTTGACCAAACGCAGATCCAGGAATTTAAAGAAGTAAGAATAGGGACGAAGATGGACAAGGGAAAGAGTATCATCCATTAGGAAATATCACAAATATAGTGATGCCATTAAAGGAGGGCTTTGGGGTAAATTAATGGATCCCAATGAGCATTGTCCAGGAGCACCATCCAAACCAGACATCCTAGGAGAGTTTTAACTACATCATTGAATATATAGGAGTGAATTTTAAGAACAAAGCTTCTTGTACTAGTCACTTCAGATTCTATCTTCCCTTTGAAAAACATTGCTGACTAATCACAGAAATTTTGGCTGTTATAATAGAACCTAATTAAATGTTCTACATATGCAGTCAGGTCCAGTTCACAGTGTACCCCAATGTATTGTATGAATCCCAGCTACATTTTCTCAACTTCAGCAGGTGACTAAATACAAAAGGTCTAGATAAGTTACAGAGGAGTTTTTTAAAACATAATTTACCTCAAGAATCCACATGTGGTTATCTGTTCATGTGGTTTGATTTGAGTCTGAATCTTTACAAATGTAGGGATTTGTTCCTGAAATTATGCCCATCAAATAGAGACCCACCATTCATTAATTTTCCTTTCCTTTGCCTTTTATATAGTTGTATTAGTTATTGAACATGTTGAATGCTTCTAAATTTTAAAGATATTCCCCTAATTTTGTTGTTATTCCAATATGTGTTGAATATGTGTTCACAGATAGAATGGTTGTTGATTGGGAATAATGGGCTTTATTTTTTGCCACACCTGAGGTGCCACCTTGAGGAAGGCTATTGTGAAGAACGTTCTGGAGAGGGAAAGTGGAAATCCATAGATAGGTGGACCAACCCTTTTCAAAAATGTTCTTCTGTCTCCCTATAATATTTAGGCTGAATGCTAGCTTATTTTTGTTTTCTTCAGTAAATCAAGTTTAAGCAAGCCATGAATTCTCGTGATGTGTAAAGCAGGATAAAAATTGGGTTTGTAGACCATGAGTAATGGCTTATTATGATGTGTAAATATGTGTATGTTTCCACAAAATCCTATTTTGGAGCTTAGAACCTATTAACTGCATGGAAGATCAGCTTTTTACCTCCTATTAAGTTGCTTTTCCTTTTCCAAGGGTAATTGCAGGTTATTTTCTTTAGGACACTTGTTCTTTAAATTAATTTGGACTTTGAATAGAAATTCCCACCTATAAATATGAGTGAGGACCAGCTTTCCATATGGAGATATTCTCTTCTCCTCACCACTTAAATTCTTAATCTTCATTTCAGAGGAGCATTTTTTGCCCTTTGACAGGCAGTAGACCTCTACACACACACCACCCCAGTTGATGGTGTTTCCTTTCCAAGACCCTTGCAATGCAGCAGGGTCTATTTTGGGTGAAGGAGGACTGAGCAAAGAGGTGACATCTGTGCTTGGATGAAGCAAATGGCAGAGCCTTACAAGGAGATCTTTGGAAACCCATTCTGGCTGGCTAGTTTGTGGGGAGGAGGAGGAGTAGGAGGAGACGAGGAGAAGCCTCCTGATTTCTATCAAAAATGAAGCCTAAAGGTTTTCAGTCTTAAAATATCGATCAACTATAAAGGAGACCAAAACTACATTAGAAGTAGAGTTGGTAGCAAACTATCATAGTAGCTCCTTTGGATTTTCTTCTTTTTCCTGCAACCTATATTTGTGCTTGTTTATTTTTTGAGGGCCTTCTGCTTTTAAAAATATGAGAGGACAGATCAGTTCTTGCAATGTGCCTATGTATTTAATTGTGTCACCTGCCCTTCCTTCAGAAAACCCAAAGAACGAGACTTGCCTTCTTTCTCCCCTTCTTGTTACTTCTCTCCACAAGCATGTTGTGAGACTGGTAATACTGAAGATCACCTATAGATCTTTATGGCAGGATGGAACCCATCTCCCCTTAGTCTTCAGGTGGGCTCCTGCATTGTGCATTTATCCTGATGTAATCATGGAATTCAGGAGGAATAGGTGATGATTTCCTTCATTTTAATTCTTTTGCCCTTCCTACTATTCCTTCTGCCATTTTTACGTTTCCCATAATTTGCTACGGGTGAAAAGATTACATTTGCCAATCAAGTTTTCTGGACAGCCTTGGTTGTCTTTGCTTTGCTTCAGAATATCCTTTTATGCTTTTGTATTTAGAATGTAATTTCCTCAGAGTAGAGGATCTTTCTCACCCTTATTCAGCAAGTGCTGAGTAAAAGGCAATTGGTCTGCTTTTTCCTTGAGGAAGAAGAAGTAAAAGACATTTCACTTCTCATCCAAGAAGCTTCATCGGTTGTGATAATGGGGGGCATTACATCACCCGCCATCACAAGTGATGAGAAATGAAACGTTTTCTTCTTTTTCCTCAAGGAAGAAACAGTCCAGTTGACTTTTGAAAAAGCACCTTTGAGATAACTATGACCTGGATGACTGAGACTCTCCACAGACAAGTGCCGAGTACATTGCTGACACTGGGGTGCTGATGTTACATTAGCTCTCTCAGCTTCCACCCAAAGTAGTCAGGACCTTTCCTTTGTGTGAGGGGGTGGGGTTTAACATGAGTTTGAAAAGCTTCCTGAGGTACTTCTCCAGCCAACATCCAAGTTACAAGATTAGATAGTTGAGATGATGCAATTTCCACTCCACTTATTATTTATTCTCTGGAAGTTTATAGTTTCCCCCTTCTTTCACAGCCTAGAGAATCCATATTGCTCTTCAGACTCCAGGGCTGAATTCACACAACATGTCGAGCCTGAAATTCTGAGAAACAAGCCCAGTTTCTCAAGCATTTTTATTCACACATTGCACCTCAACCAGTACTTTAGCTTGGTTTATTGGCCTTTGGGGATACAAAAAAAAAGTGGAATTTGAAATCCAGGCTGGTTGTAGATTACACATTTTGACTTTTTTGTACCCTAAATGGTAGCCATTCTACATTTGCACGACATAGCAAACATTACACTTGGATTAAGAGCCTCATTTCTCAGATGGCAAAGACTTGCCTGACAGGATAGGCTTTTTGACTGAGTTTTCCCTGCCGATGCAGCCCCTTTCAATTTGCTAAATTCTAGCATTTCATTTTTATTTGGAAAGCAATAGGCAGATAGCATTTAGCAAGAAAGAAATAAAAAGGGGAGGGGTGAATTCCATCAGTGCCTGCCAGCCTTTGGAGACCTCATCAACAGCCCCTTCAGAATGTACCACCTGTCCCCTTAGGGAGGGCTTGGGGTTTAATATGAGACAGTTTAAGGTTGTTCACATTCCTGGCAGAAGCGAAGAAGGATATCAAATGACAGGTGTTTCCAGGGCACAGCTGCAGAATAGGGAGGAGGGAGAGGAGGATTGCACTAACTGAAGTTAACTTATGTTTCCAATCCTATAATGAATTGCTAGATAAGCAGACAGCTAGACAAACCACTGAAGTTTTTTTTTATATCCAGTCCAGAATGTTTATTAAAATACTTTAATTTAAATTATCCAGTAAACCTACGGAGGGCTGAAGAATTACATAAGTGTCTTGAAATATACACGAACATAAGTGAACTACTATTTTGGGTCTAGGGTTCAGTGGCAGTTAGTTAATTTTTCATTCCCATTTTATCTGCTCTCTGGAAAGGTTCTTCCTGAGATCCAGATGGGGCCCACTTCTCTGTTATTTAGAAAAGCCATGAAGATCTGATTCTTCACCCTGGCCTTGGCCAAAGGAAGGGAGATCCCTCACTTTATCATGCTTCTTGTCTTTTAAATTTTATTGATTTTATTGTAATTTGTTTATTAGGAGCCTTCCAGAGTTGTTGAGTGCCAGGTGGCATACAAGTTTAACTGTTCATGATGATTACCAAAATCACTAACAGATCTCTCTTTTCTTGCTCTATATGGTTATTATACAATACATTAATTCAAATTAAATAAACGTATAGCTTACTGTGATATGCAAGTCCAGCTGGATTTGTGTATCACAATAAGCTAAAATTTTATTTAATTTGGATTAATATATTTATGAATCTAGCTCTTGCAATTGAGTCAACACAATTGTGCCTTGATGTTGCCTGCATCTACCCAAAGATGATTCTTTAGCCTTAGCAAAACCAGCTTTGTCAACAATATTGAATTACTGTATTTTTCACTGATTTGTTTCTTGAGCTTTTGCTGTTATGATGTGATGTTTGTATCCACTTTGCATCACTGAAGGTCAGAAGGCCTTTGCACAAAATACTGGGAAGAGAGAGGGATACAGAAGTTATTCGTCATTCAAAATCCCATAATTATTTCTCCTGCTTGGTATACACCAGTTTTCACAGCCAGGATCTTTTCTCCTGCAAGTTGAAATATCCTTTCTAAAAGGATATTTGTGTAAGACTAAAGATGGCATTCCATAGGGCTCAGCCATTGTTGTGCTGTGAAATGGAAAAAAATTACATACAGTTACGGTAGTTTAGGTGTAGGGTTTTATGTAGTTTTCCACATATATCACCTATATAATTATTAAGTAATAGATGTAGGTAGCTATATACATTCAACAACCTTATATGTTGCAGATTGTACAATTTGTCCATCCATACACGTTCTTTTGTTAACCCAGTTTAGGAACTGATAATGTTGGGTTCTCTATTTAGAGTTGGGCTACAGTTGTGGCAGGCTTCCATCACTGATCACATTAACTAACAGCAATAAGAATGGAAACTCTCAGGTATCTAGAAGATTGTTAATTCCTGATCCCTGCTCTAATTAATTAAAGCTTGATGAATAAATTTGAATTTAAATGAATTAAAGGCATAAATTGGATCTGCACTGTAGCTAAGAGTATCCACAAGGGACAAGGCCAAAACAGGCAAGCTGCTCATTGTGATCAAAGTCCCACCCTTTCGTTCTACAAAGAGGCGGGGCTTCAGTCGTGGCATCATAACTGCCTGTCTTTCTGCCTACCCCATGTTGCTGGTTTTGTCTGTTGGCTGCTATCCAAAACAATGATCAAAACAATTTCATCACGAGCTTCCCCTGCTGTGGGTTAATTACATGCCACTTGATATGGCAATGATGGCAAGTGATCAACCAGTTCTCAGAAAAACAGAAAAAGCTTTCTTTTTAAGAAATGAAGGCCTCTACTTTACTTTACTACATTGTGATTTGCACAAGTTGCAACAACATAACACGTATGTAGTCATGAGTGGTCCTTGGTGCTCTCTGGACTTGCTTGTTTTCTTGAAGATGTTTAATTACCCAACTAGATAACTTGATGTTACCTAGTAAGGTAATGAAAACAAAAGGTAATATCAGTGCTAATAAAAGGTGCTATTTTAAAACAGCACTCCTTACTAGCACTGATGATGTTACTTAGTTTGGGTAATGAAACATCTGCAAGAAAACAAGCAAGCTCTAGAGAGTACCAAGGACCCCTCATGTCAACACTGAGATACAAATATTATCCTTTATTAGCATATATAGTCAGTTTAGATGTGTGTTGAGAGCGGTTTAAATACAAAAGCTACTATAAAGCAGCCATTTTGAGATCCTGGCAACTGTTCATTTTGGTAGGAGAGGGAGAGGAAGGTGAATTTTCTAAAGCCCAAACATGTTGGTTTCATGTATTATGCTATGCTAACATGTGGTTTCTTTAGTTTTTGCTTGGTGTAGAAGTTGAACCACACCATTGCGAATAGCTGAACTTGATTAATATATTTCTTTGTGTCCTGCTTCTTAGGCCTTCACTGTTATTGACCAGAACAGAGATGGCATCATTGACAAGGAAGATCTGCGAGATACATTTGCTGCTATGGGTAAGAAAAAAGAGAGTGGGCTGAAACAACGTAAAGTAAAGCTGGATGGATGATCAGACCCTTAAATAAAAATCCTCAGCAGTTAAACTTTCTTCCTTTCTGTGTAGGTCGCCTGAATGTGAAGAATGAGGAGTTAGATGCCATGATCAAGGAGGCCAGTGGTCCCATCAACTTCACTGTCTTCCTCACCATGTTTGGGGAGAAGCTGAAGGGTGAGTGAGTCTCTTCTCAGTCTTCTTCTATATGACAGCTAACCTGTTCCAGCATCTCACTACTCTTCCTGTCTTATCTCATCAGGTGCTGATCCCGAGGACGTCATCAATGGTGCCTTCAAAGTTTTGGACCCCGAGGGCAAGGGGAGTGTCAAGAAGAAATTGTGAGTGTTTACCTCCCATTTCACTTCCAGCAGAAACACTGAATCCATTAAAAGTCTGTGGATATTCTCAGTCATCCAGGTCATAGTTGTCCCAAAGGTGCTTTTTCAGGAGGCAACTGGACTTTCTTGTTTTGTCTTTAGAAGACATCTCACTTCTCACCCAAGAAGCTTCTTCAGCTCTGACAATATAGTGGAGAATCCTGTCGCAGCTGAAGAAGTTTCTTGGATGACAAGCAAAATGTCTTCAAAAGACAAAACAAGAAAGTCCAGTTGCCTCCTGAAAATGCACTTTTGGGACACTGAATTTGTTCAGACCTAAATCTAAAATGGCTGCTACGAGGTTCCCATTATCTTCTCCTCCATGTTGCAGGCACTTTGCAGTATTCATCCTGATTAATTGCTTAAGAAACCCATATCTTGCCATTAAATTATATTCTAGATGACAGTTGGATCAAAGTCAAATATATTTAGGGCCTTTGTCACATACCATGTTTCTCCTTGTCTTGCTACAGCTTGGAAGAACTCTTGACTACCCAGTGTGACCGGTTCACTCCAGAAGAGGTAAGAAAATTTCTTTGCATCTTGTTGATGTAAATTCTTTTCTTTATTCCTTTATTTATTCGATTAGGAGTCCCTTTGCCCAGATCTTTTACTTCAGTGTTATTTTTCCATGTTGTCAACAATTCAATTTAAAATTTGTAGAACTAGGAGAAAAGGAGAAAAGCTAATCTGGATATACTATATTGATTTCATTGAATCATTACATTAATTTTAAATATATATGAGGTGAGTCTGAGGCCAGTCAATACTGAACTTTTTTTTTCAACTCAGTAAGATTCTTCCAAGGATTGCATAGCACTTTATTCTGTTACCACAGAATCAAAACAGATATTAACACTCACATTCTTTTTGCACATAAATCAGTTTAACCACAGCGAGCAAAACCATACTTGAAAATCAGAGACTGAGGGGATCAAGCCAGGAAAGCAATCTGTAACAATCTATATTGTTCTCTTTAAGCATAAATCCAAATCCTGAATAGCACATTAAAGAAAGCATTTATGAGATATACTTCTTTTGTTAGCCAGCCACAACTTTTCTTGGGCAGTGCCAACAAGCACAGTCATCCTCTTTCATGGCTAAGGAGCCAGCTGAGGAATTCTGGGAGTTGAAGTCCACCAGTCTAAAGTTGCAAAGTTTGGAGACCCCTCATTAGAGTGACAATAGAAAACACTGAAAGTCATCAACTGCAATCCTATCACTTCTCAATATAATCTTCTCTCTTTCTGGCAGATCAAGAACATGTGGCATGCTTTCCCTCCAGATGTAGCTGGCAATGTTGACTACAAGAACATCTGCTATGTCATCACACACGGAGAGGACAAGGAAGGGGAATAAAACCTGATTTTTTTTTCACCCTTGCTTTGTGGGGAAATCCACCTAGACACTCCCAGCCTGGGGATTTTCATTTATGCTGGTCCCTGATGATCCACACTTTTGTAACCAAACAACAAACATCTCAATCTGTTATTTATTATCTTATGGGGAGAAAAATTATGCCCCCCAAAACTGACCCTATTCACTACAACTAGATTTAACCTAACTGGGACTTCACATCATCAAATGTCTTAATAAAAATGAGGACAGCTCTATTTCTAATGCCATTGTTTTCACAGTCTGCTTGTCTGCTCAGGCCACAGAATGTTAGCACAGATCCAAATGGTAGGCCCCTATTCCCATTTCTAAACCCAATTTAGCTTCAGGTTCTGAATGTGATTGTTTTTCTTCCTTTTAGCACTGCGATCGTTAATTAACTAACTCAGTTTTTTTTTTAGTGTGGCCAGTACAATTGTTAGAAAATAGTTTTGATACACATCCTTAATACACTTTTAAAAGATCATTCCTTCTTCTGTAAAAGAAAATGAGACAAAATCACCTCTTTTGTTGCTAGTATTAGAGACTCATCTAAAAGGAAAGAATGTCTGCTTCTGGATTCAGAACAAGTTGTTTTTAATCTATAATTCGATTTAAAGAGTTATTTGATTAAAATAGGCTAATTAATCGTGTAAATTGTTTAAACTCAGGTAGCAGGCCTAATATTGCTTCACTTACACATTTACTTTTATAAATAAATGGCTTCACAAAGGTTGCCACAATTTTAAGGAAGAGAAAGCCACTGCAGGAATTCTTCAGTGAATTAGATTTGAGGCTTTCTAAAGGTTCAACTCAAATTCATTGTGTCTGGAAGAAAATTCCAGGAAGCCTTCAGCTACGTCTGGTTGTGATTTGCCCTAGAAATATGCAATAGTGCTGAGGAATGCAATAGACTAGTAGGTGAGATGTGACGAAGATAGAAAGTTGGGTAAGTGTGAGGTTGGACAACTCAGAGATTGGACATAATGTACAGATGCATGACAACTCTAGGAAAACATGGGGTGGAAGACAAATGGAACAATGGAACAACTAATTTTTGAAAAAAAGGTTTATTTGGCCAGCTTAATGAAATTGATTGCAGCAGACATGCAAGGCACAGATTAAGAGACAGTGGGAAGGAAATGACATACATTTTATTGCAGTAAAAAACCACATATGCTGAAGAAATCATGACAGCAAACCCAGTTGCCCTCCTTTCAACCCTGATGCTGGTTCTGTTCCAATGATCATGTGAAAGAAAATAAAAATCCCTAGGGAGGTTTTACCAGGAAAACCCTGTACAAGAAATTTCCTCTGTCTTCCAGAGGTTTTAGAGTACAACTCCCATCATCTTAGATCAGCAGAGTTAATAACCAGCAGATACAAATCAGCCCCTGTTACCTCTTCAACTACCCAACTCCCAAATATTTTAATGGGACTGGTTGGCTGTCCAATCTCGGCTCAGAAAACGAAATTGCGCAGTGACGGCTTGGGAGTCTGATCCCGGCTGATTTTGAGGGAGAAATCTACCACTTTAGCTGATTGGGTGAGGCAACCCAGGGAGATCACATCAATATTGGGCCCCACAAAGCGTGACACATTCTCCTCAGTGATTCCTCCACTAGCTTCAATTGTGACACGGGGAAAGGAGGCCTTTATGGTGCTGGCTATAGGATGCAAGTCCTGCAGAAGAAGATAAGAGAGATGAGCAAGAGGACGAGGGAAACCAAACCTTTGCAGTCTTATGATGATGCTATCAGAGTTATGGATATATATGAAATATGAGGTCCAAATTGGGTGCAAGCCAAGTGAGGGAATAGTCCCACATGAGACAAGATTTTTTTTTTTAATACACAACATGCAATCTGGGGTCCTGAAGGCCTCTTCAGAAGCAGAACCTTCACAAATCATGTTTTGTTCAAGGGTGGAAGATACCCATGTCAAAGCTTTGTCCACATTGGAAGTGTGACCAGCTTTACTGTAAACATGTTTGTATGCCATGTTTCACTCTGTAAACCCCTTCAAAGAATTTCTGTCGTGTAGTGACACATACATATTCTAATAAATAATACAATTAAACCAAACCCTGCAGCAACCTAATTCCTGTTTCCAGGAAATAACAGCTGGTTATAATTTGGGGGAACCAAAGATTTCAGAAGGAAGATGCAAACTTGAGCCTGATGCTTTTAAAGCAGCCCTCCTAACAACCTTTAAAACTCTATTTTAGCTTCCAAATGTCAATGTTTCAATTATAATCAATCCAAAAGAACCAAACCATTGTTATTTTTATAAAAGAAAATCAGTCATAAATTTTAGTTTCTAGATCTTCCCCATCTTCTTTCAGCCAAATACCTCAGGAGCAAAGTTGTCCAGCATGACAATATCAGCGCCACACCCTGATGCTTCAAGAGCTTCTTCTAAGGAGCCACACTCCACTTCTATTTTCAGGGCAAAGCCACCAACCCGCCGGGCATTGTGAACTGCCTGTGGAATTGCAAACATTGTGAGATTGGCAGCGTCCAAGTTATATGTTGATGCCTGCAGAAGCTTGAGCTAACCTTAGGGATACTCATGCTAACCATTTGGGTGGACCTCCATGAAAACGTCTCCTATAGAAGACATACCAATATAAGGACAGCTGGTCTCTTATATGGGTCCTTTGAGGGCCTCTATCAGGCCTGTTTCAACCTGGATGCAGATTCTAATACTGCAAACCAGGGTTTCCCAAACTTGGCGACTTTAAGAGATGTGGACTTCAACTCCCAGAATTCCCCAGCCAGCTTCAAATTCTGGGAGTTGAAGTTCATGCGTCTTAAAGTGACCAAAGTTGGGAAACCCTGCTGCAAACAATCCCAGCCAACAAAAGGAGATTATTATTTTTAAAAAATAAACTTTAAAATAATTCCTTTTTTTCAATCAATTTGCAACAATTTAAATTAAATTATTAATAAAATATAAAAACAGTTACAGTATAACAACAAGAGTCCTATCAGGTCAAAAAAGCAAAAATGATTCTGAATCTGTCCATTGTTGTTTATAAACTATAGTTAATAGCTCAATGTAATTTTTAATCTAGATAACAAGTGATGGTTAACAAAATTGAGATCTACATCCCCTATCACTACATTATAATGTAGCACATATAATAGTGCAAAACTGAATGAAGATTGCAACGAGTACTGATTTTAAGACTGACACCAATTTAATGAATAATACAAAGCATTTTTACTTTTTTTTTGTAAATCTGATTCTATATTGGATTTGTATAGCAGCTACCAAAGCTGGACTGGATTTGTATAGTAGCTATCAAAGCTGGACTGTCACACTCAGTTCAAACCCTAGATGGCAGCAGAGAGATATGGGAAAACTTTTATTCTCTGCTGCCCTCTAGCAATCATTTAGATTGTTGCAGGCTAGATCACAATCATTGTGTAATACAAACATCTTTGCTTTTGTGTACTCACTTGTGTAATACTGCCAGAGGCCCAGACATGGTTGTCCTTCAACATGATGAGACTTCCCAGATCGTAGCGATGACAGGAGGCTCCCCCAACTAGAAGTGCATATTTTTCTGGGAGACGGAACCCCGGCGTGGTCTTCCTTGTCCCAGCAACCTCTCCGTGCCATCCGGCTTCCTGTGCTTCCCGACAAGCTTTTGCTGCTGATGTGGCAACACCACTACAGCGTCCCAGACAGTTCAAAGCTACTCGCTCACCCAGCAAGAGGTCATTGGCACGCCCATGGACTTCAGCCACTCGGGTGACAGGTTCAACCCAGGTTCCTTCGGTTTGGAGCCATTCCACCGAGCAGCCAACTTCGGCAAAGATAGCTTCAAAGAACGGGAAACCGGCTAAGACTCCAGGAGATTTACAGAAGAGCACAGCACACACCTGATGGTTGCCCACAGCGTAGCCACCATAGTCAAAGCTGGGAGCATCTTCTTGCAACCAATCTCGGGCGAGTTGACGCAGTTGGGGAGCAGGGAGAAGGTGTGAAAGGTTTGGGTGGGAAGCCATGATGACTAAAAGGAAACCACAAGGATGTTGGCCAAGTTGTACCAGACAATATAGGTAGTCCTGGACTTACAACAGTTCATTTAGTGACTATTCGAAGTTACAATGGCACAGTTTTTCACACTTACAACCACTGCAACGTCCCCATGGTCAGGTGGTCAAAATTCAGATGCTTGGCAACTGACTCTTATTTAGGATAGTTGCAATGTCCTGGGGTCATGGGATCCCATTTTTTCTGGATTCACTTAACAACCATATTACTAATTTTAGCAACCACAGTGATTCACTTAACAACTGTGTCAAGAAAGGTCATAAAATGGGGCAAAACTCACTTAACAAATAGCTCACTTAGCAACGGAAATGTTCGGCTCCATTGTGGTCAAGCCGAAGACAAACTGTGCAGGCAGTCCTTGACTTATGACTGCAATTAGGATCAGAATTCCCATTGTTAAGCAAGGCAATTGCTAAGTGAGTTGAGCCTGATTTCACAACTTTTGCCATGATTGTTATTAAGCAAATGTTGTTGGTTAATGCTGGCTGAGCCCAGGTGCAGCATAAGGAACGTATATGTTATCTCTGTTACAGTTCTTAACTGTTCCCCATCCAAAAATGGTGAAAACTAACTTTGAAATTAAATGGGACAGTTCAAGGGCACTTGGGGTCCAAAAATGACTGGGAAATTGCACATCATTGTGTAGCCACAGGGATGGGCCAGGCTGGCTTCAGAACTCCAGAAGGCACACCATTTCCATGATTCTCACTTCAGATTTCTAGGCTCAAATTTTAAGACACCTACCAAACGCTCAATTGGCTCCCTGTGCCTTTTAAGAGTGTGGCTGAAAAGGCAATTGTGTATTCTTATCATATACAGGTAGTCCTTGACTTATGACCATTCATTTAACAAATGAATGTTCAAAGTTACGAGGGCGCTGAAAAGTTACAACCGGTCCTTGGACTTAGAACCTCCACAGTGTCGCCATGGTGATGTCATCAGAATTGGGGTGTTGGGAAATGTACTAACAAAAGTTGCCGTATCATGGGGTCACGTGATTCCCATTGTTGACCTCGTTGGAGACTTCTGACAACCAACGTCAATGGGAAAGAGAATTTGCTTAACAATTGCATAAGTCACTTAATGACCATGGTGATTCACTTAACAACGCAAAAAAAAGGTGGCAAAATCAGGCACGGCTCATTTAATGGTCACATCATGTAGTGACAGACAAAACTGCCATCATAACTTGAGGACTATCTATACAGTGATACTGTCCTCCTTACTCTGGGAATCCCACTCCAGAATCCCTCATAAACATTTCTGATTCAAATCGATTTTTCAAAAATATTCTAAGTTTCCAGTTCTTTTTCATCCAAAATGAATTAAAGCTCAGATGCATTAGTCCCAGTAATTCCCATTGCACAGAGAAGCCTGAATTAATACTGTAAGTGTCAGGAAAAGTTAAAAAAACATAGATTAATAATTAGGAAAGCTTGCTCTGTAATTCCTCACCTATTCAATGAATTTTAAAAAGTTAACAGTATTGTACCTTTTGGGAGTTTTTTTCCTCAAAAAGGGCAACAAAGACATGTATCAATTTTACCTCCTAAAGAAATGGGTACTTAATTCTACTATTCCCCCCTTAAAAGATAAGCTACCTCTGAGATTTGCAACCTCTGCAAATTTGGAGCCACTCCTCCATGGGCATAATCAAATCTTAAAACAGCCCAAGGAAACCCATTAAGCGTATAAAACGTCTCCCCCAAGCAAATAAAAAAAAACATAACATCTCAGGAAAACTATTGTATTTCCGGTTCCTTGCCAGGAAAAAGGAGATCAAGTAAAGCAGTGGTGTGGTCCTTTTCCTACTTCTTGATCTTTTTACATTGATCAACCTTGCTCTTTATTTCTCTCCAGATCCCACTCGTGGCAAATTAAAAGGGGGGCCCAGCTGCTCACCTGTAGGTCTGCTCTGGCCTTCCTGGTGTCGTCTGCTCTGTACTTTTTTCTCCTGTCCAACTGGTTGTACGAAGTAAATTTTTGGAATTCCTGGGAGGTGGGAGGCTCTGTGGTGAGGGGTGGGATTAGAATCCTGTTGATTCTTTTTGGCACTTTGGACTTTGGCTGTTGTAATCTAAACAAATCTCTCCCACAGCAGCTGGAGTTTGAGAGTCAGGCAGCTCTCTTGACAAAGTTCCTTTGTGGGCATAAAAAGATTTCTATTAGCCACATAAAGAGACAAAAAAACCTTGCAACACTCCACTGTCAGGGAGCAATTATTGGAAACTGGTTGCACATTAGCGCAGGTTTCAAAGACACCCAGATAAATTGGCAATCCTACTACATTTCCTTGGGGGAAAAATCCAACTGAATTTTGCACATATTGTTGTTCAAACAGGGTCAAAAATCAGAAGATGCCCTGTACTGCCTCTTTTTAACTATCCTTACAATTTTGAAAAGGAATATAACAGCAAAAGATGTTAATTGATATTAAATTATATTTCTAAATTATGGGACATCATTTTATGAAGAGTACTGGGGCTTGCGAAGAAAATAAACTTACAAAGATGGAAGGAAAGTCAGCTTCCTGATATTTAGGAATGGATTTACTGATTTTTGAATGTCATTATATTCTAAAAATGAAAAGATGAAATGGTATATTTTTATATGTGGTAGATTTAACAGTAAGATTAAGTATTACATTCAGTTATATGAGTATTTATTTATTTTTCAGTTTCTATAGCTGCCCATCTCAGTCAATGATTCTGGGCATACAATTAAAAAAAATATATTAAAATTAAAATGCTAGAAACATTTTATAATAAAAACAAAAGAAATATATCCTAACACTATGTGGCTCTTATTACTTTTTGTTGTTGTTTTATTATTTTATATTAATCACTATGTATGCAGATTTTTTATACTATATAATCATTAGTATATTTTGTGCCTTGATATTTTTAAATTTAAACTCTATAAACCAAAGTAAGAAAAACCACAACAGGCCAATTTATTGTGTAAAATTTTTATAGCACTGCAGCCAAAGCCTCTCAATTTAATTCAAAGTAGCTTCTTCAGTTTGAACTCCAATACTTATTTACCTGGGATAAATCCCTTGAAAGTTGATTGGAATTCCATATGAAAACCTCTCAATGGAGCTGGACTGTTGGCTCAGCATCTGATAACTGAAGCTGAAGTCAAAGTACAAACAGATAATCCCTAACTTTAGCAACTGTTTCTGGAAAGGAACCCCCACAGAATTGTCCTCTACAATATATGGAACTCACTTTTCCCTACACCAGTGTTTCTCAACCTTGGCCGCTGGAAGATGTGTGGACTTCA